>BQNB010024982.1:4756-60138 GCA_026074375.1 Tanacetum coccineum
AAAATTCATATATATTTTCAGCTTTTGCGTAATAATCAATTATATTTTAAAAGGTATTTAAGTAATTTGACTAGCTAGAAAGAGGTGAGTTCAATAAGGAACAAGTTCTAATCAAAGAACAAAAGAAGCAATCCTAGCCACTCATCTTATTTTCATCCAATGGCTAAAATTCAATCATTAAATGAGGAGAGAGAAAAAATAACTTTCCACTTTTTTTTTTCAAAATGAATTATCTTGCAAACGGTAAATCGTCAAACGACAAAAAATATACCATCGCGACGAGAATTAAATTACCTTTCTATAGAGTGGCATCTTGATATATGTTCGATAAAAAAAATTCGAAGTCTTTTTTTTTTTTTACGTCTCGGAAAATCACATGTGATTTATATCACAATCACATGTGATCTGTAGCACAAATCACATGTGATCTCATAAAATCACATGTGATCTCATAAAATCTCATGTGATTTCATAAAAACACATGAGATTTTTACAAACATAATTTAAAAAATTAAGTTCGTATAATTTTGACGACTTTCTAGTGTTAAAATTTTTGCCAAAAAAATTACACGTGATTTCTAAAATCACTTGACCTTTGTGATTTTTAAAGTAGTGAATCACACGTGATTCGAGATAAATCACACGTGATTCGAAATGAATCACATGTGATTTTCGGAAACGTAAATAAAAAAAATAAAAATAGAAGATCCAAAAAAAATCTTCGAAAATATATATCAAGATGCTACTCTATAGAAAGGTAATTTAATTCTCGTCGCGATGGTATATTTTTTGTCGTTTGACGATTTACCGTTTGCAAGATAATTTAATTTTTAAAAAAAGGTGGAAAATGATTTTTTCTCTCTCCTCATTTAATGATTGAATTTTAGCCATTGGATGAACATAAGATGAGTGGCTAGGATTGCTTCTTTTGTTCTTTGATTAGAACTTGTTCCTTATGGAACTTTTGTCGAGCCCACACAGTATTTTTAGCGACTACGGGAGTTGTCTCCAAGTTTACTCCCTCCCCAAAAGTTTCAATTGGTGTAGTGAGCTCACCACTTTGCTTTAAAGAGATCATGATATATATGATGTTAATCTTAGATTAAGCCCACCTGATCATACAACTATTTTTTGTACTTAATTTAAGGCGTATCAAGTGACTTAAAAGATACTGTATGTCTGCTAGGGTAAGTATGATCTGATTAGATTATAAGGATTTCTTAAAAATTCCTCTAGATTTTAATATGCGAAAATTACCAAACCGGACATATTTTGAAACTCTTTTCACGCAGAGGACAAGTTTATGGGAATTACCAAATCGGCCAAACATGTCGCTCAATAATTCGAGTGATATTTAAAAAGTTGAGCGACATTACACGTGTCGGCTAGGTAGCAATTTAAAACTAAAAAAAAGGATCTCGCTCAAAAGTTCGAGCGAAATGTGTTTTTTTTAGCGACATTCACTATTCGGCGGGCCCTAATTTCTCATATATCGCTCAAAAAAATTGAGAGAGCCGGCTTGTTTTTAGGTTGTTTTTTAAGTTGAAATTTTTTTTAGGGTTAAGGTTTTGGTTGGTTAGGATTTTGTATATAATTGTTTTTTTAGGGTTAAGGTTTTGGTTGGTTAGGGTTAAGGTTTTGAAAGTGAATATGTGTAATGTTCGTGAATGTTTTATTAACTGTATATGTTTTATATAATTGTTTTTTTTCGTGAATTGTGTTGTCTTCGGAAATGATACCTGCAAAAGATTTTTCTTAAACTTCTTTGCTATACTATAACATAAATTCGGGTGATACAAAAAAAATTCGAGCGATATCGGAATATATTCAAAAACCTGCATGTTTAGTCATTCAACCCGTCGAATCAATTTCTCTTCCCCAAGCACATGTCGCTCAAAAAAAACACATTTCGCTCGAACTTTTGAGCGAGATGCTTTTTTTTTTTTTTAAATTGCTACCCAGCCGACACGTGTAATGTGGCTCAACTTTTTAAATATCACTCGAATTATTGAGCGACATATTTGGCCGATTTGGTAATTCCCATAAACTTGTCCTCTGCGTGAAAAGAGTTTCAAAATATGTCCGGTTTGGTAATTTGGAGTTTTAATATAGCATCCTTTTTTCTGTTAATATTTTAACAATCATGAGTATCACCTGCCGCCATATATCTCTTTCCTTAAAAGGCTATTATTAATGGTTAAATTAAGATTAAAGTCATTTAACAAACTTGAAATTTTGAACATATTCTATCACATCTATCTGTATTCACACTCGCCGGTGGACCTAGAAAATCTTAAAAGTATCATCTGTTCCTTTCATGTCTACTATACAGTGAAGCAATTCACTCAAAACAAATTGGTAATCACTAATCAGTGGATTTTCGTACTTCATTCTGGCTAATGAAATCTCGAATGATATGACGTATAAATATATTTTTTTTAATCTGAATCCCTAAATTTGATATTACTATGAAACTAGCAAGTAGCTACTGATTACAGCTACTCTAAATGATAACACTGGACAACACGATCGTGAATAAACTACACCAATAATACATGAATGAATGACAAACAATTGATTACACTAAATTTGATAAACTATATAGTAATAAAACAAATTGGTAACCAGAGAGCTTCAATGTTTGTTACCAAAACTGATGTATGCAACACAAAACTACTACAAAAATGAGTTATATATAGTACAAGTGTACAACATCATCAAATAGAAGTGAGATGTGGTGACCTATAATTCTTATAGCCTTCGAATAAGTATCGTTTTTCCTGGCACTGTGGGCAAAAAGTTAAAAATCATATAAACTTATTTATAAAAAGTTACCAATGTTACTTAATGAGAAGTGATTTGTGCACCATTTTTTTTAGCCATACACCACTAAATGACACTGGTAATGCACACAGTACAACATCGGTATGCACGATTAGTGGTGTATGGCTAAAAAAAGTGGTGCACAAATCACTTCCTTTACTTAATTTGATGTGTTTCATATTCATTATTATCCGTTAACCACCAAACATGTTGTGGTACCTTAATTAATGGGTTCTACACCTTATTTTTTACTAATAATTGAAGTGATGTTTTAATACAGTATGTGTGGATACACAATTATAGCCTATAATTGTGTTTTATAATTGTTTGCTTTTTTCCTTGACAAAACAATGTTGGATGTGGGTATACAACAACTTTTTCGGTCATTTGAAATTTTAAGAATCAAAATTGCTTTGATTCAAAACATCCCAGGAAAGACATGTTAGATGCCGAGATAAAAACGTATCTCATTCACGGATTTGTAAAATGAGTAAAAGTTTATGTCCTACTTCAACCAATTGGATTTCAAATCCAATATTATTTTGTACGTGTATCCTCGTGTAATTTATTTTTAGCATCTTGCGAGTTTCTAATAATATTCGCCACTCAAAAAACATACTTGTTTGCTTAATTATGATTCAATATTTTTAGTGACCTCTTACTCTTATGTCAGGATTTGCTACCCATAACAAATGCTTTTAAAGAGATTAATATAAATGCAAGATAACCATTTTACACTATTAACCAATCGAGTTGTAACGCATCTGGAATGTTAGTACCAACGGTTTTTCGACATAGGACAACATTGAATCTCATTGTGTATCAAGTCACAAACAAATATACCATGTACTGTAATTCTTTACAAAACATTGACATAACTGAAATGAAAGTATTAGCCTTGTATAAATCAAGTCAACGTTCAACAATAAAAGTCAAGAGTCAATAATTATCATCCAAATCAAGTCAAGACATTTATTAGTATTTATTAGTCATTAATTTGTATTGGGCTCAAGCTCATGATAACGATTCTAGAATGTTCTCTTATATCCTAAATATAAGATAGTTGTTATTAATTGAAGGCAAGCAAATCAATTAGCCTTCAATGGTGAATTATCATATTCTAATATGGTAATCAGAGCCAACCCTAAACACTTTAAAAAAAATACACGCCTCTAAATCCTTAAATTTGCCGTTGCATTTTTTTCTGTCTTTGCTTGCCTGCTGCTGCTATCATTTGCTTGCATTATTTCCTTTTCATATTGCATGCTTAATTGTTGCCGTATTACTTTTCTTCTAAGCGAACATCATGACAAGTTATAATAACACAATTGTCCTAGCCTGCTGTCTCACGTCTCAAGTGTGCCAATTAATATAATGTTGCATTATCAAGCTACTTTAATGGATCATATCAATTTACACCCAACATGGGCTTTGTTAACTTCCAACAGTCCAACATGGCCGAATCCATTTCACACCCTATACCCCTATACTCGGCCCAGCCCAACAATTTGGGTTATGTTTATCTTGGACACTATTGTCCATCACCTGCTCAGCCCGCATCATACATGAGACACCCTCAAGCTAATTTGGTGTCTTCTGTGCCAATTCAGCCGGCCCAAGTGCAGCCCCAACCGGCCCAAATACCAATCAAGCAGGCCCATTTATACTCGTCTCCATAAGCGTTCCAAATGATGACTCTACAAGAATCAAATTAGAACATGGATACTAGGGGTCCTCCTCATCAAGCTGAACACAGTTATGCTCACTCTTTTAAGCAATCCACGCTAGTTATAAATCTGTATTTGTTGGCAATGGTCAACCATACCTGACTCCACGGGCCATAGCATTTTGCATACACCACATAACCCCTTCACCTTAATCATTTCTTGTCACGATCCTAATATAATTAAAAATTTGATTTCGGTTTCGACTATTCACTCTGTGACAATAATGTGTCACTTTGATTTTGATGCTTTATGGATTCTCTGTTGAAGGGATTACCAGACCCTCCGACTTCTTCTCCGTTGTGAATAGTACCGGTGGTTTATACCTGTCACTCACACCATCCTCTAACCATAACATTGCTTGCTTTCATTGAGCCCCACCACGTGGCACAGATGCCTTGGACACCCGAGTGAAGATGTGCTTCGTCGTTTAGAGTCTTCTCGTTTTATTTCATATAATAAAAACAAGTTGCCAGCCTTGTGTCGTGCTTGCATTAGGCAAACACACTAGGCTTCCTTTTTACAGTTCCGAGTCGAATGTTGGGTCTGTATTTGATATTATTCACTCTGATTTGTGGACATCCCCCATCTCAAGTGAAAGTGGCATTAAATATTATGCTATTTTTTGGATCACTTCTCGCATTATGTTTGGGTGTATCCTTTGCTTCATAAATCCGACTTGTTCGATACCTTTGTTACTTTTCGCGCATATGTGGAAAAAAATAAAACCCCAATTTATGTGAATATTAATCTTTCAATGTACCATGAGTGAGTATGATAATACCCGCTTTCACAACCTTTTTCGCCAAAATGGCATGCAGTTTCGGTTTTCTTGTCCCAAAACCTCTCAACAAAATGGGAAATCAGAACGTATGCTACGCACCCTTAACAACATTACCCGCACCTTACTGTTTCAAGCACACATACCTCCATCATATTGGGTGGAAGCCCTAAACATGGCCGCTCACCTTTTAAATATCCTTCCATCCACTGCCATCAATAATGAGATATCGTTCACTAAGCTTCATAACAAACCACCCACACATGATCATTTACGAGTGTTTGGATGCCTTTGTTATCCACATATTTCCTTTGATCGTAAACTTCAACCTAGGTCCACAGCATGTCTCTTTCTTGGTTACCCGGCTCTACATCGAGGGTACCGTTGCCTTGATCTTTCAACCAACAAAATCATAATCTCCCAACATGTCATCTTTGATGAAGTCCAATTCCCTTTTGGGTCCATGACGCCCGACACACCCCCATCCTATGATTTCTTGCTACCCCCTCACAACACCCATACGTCCTAAACTACTCATCCTAACAATTACCAATTACCTCCCTCAATTGTCATGCCTCCATCTCCTACTCACACGAGCCCTACCTAATCGCCTCAAGCCTAACTGCAATCCCCACACCACCCCCTTACCCCTCATACTCCAGCAACCCATCAACAAATATCGATCCCTCCTTTATCTTCAACTCACGAGCCCACTACACCAAGCTCAACACCGAATACCCATATCACCTCACCTGCTGTTACTGCTCATGGGAACGCCCCAACTACCAATACTCATCATATGGTCACCCGTGCAAAAGTCAGAATTTTAAAACCTCTTGCCGTAAGAATTGTTCATGCACACCTACTACTTCGCCTATTCCTCGCCTCATTTACATGCTCTTCGTACCCTAATTGGCATAAGGTTAAGGGAAGATGAAATAATTGCATTGATTTTCTAACAGAACGTGGCTCTTTGTTCTCGTCCGCTAATGTTAATATTGTTCGATCTATGTGGCTTTTCAAGCATAAGGTTTAATGCAGATGGCTCGTTGATGCAGTGTATAAACTTGATTGTTGTGAATGTTTGCAAGTCAACAGCAGGGATTGATTTGTGATGAGACCTTTAGCCCGTCCGTCAAGACCGGCTACTATTCTATGTAACTGTCTTGAGTCTTGCATGAACCCGAGATTAGGCCTATTCATCAGCTTTGATGTGCAAGATGCATTTTCTTCATGGCCATTATCTGAGACATTCGTACATGTAAACAACCACCAGGTTTGTTTATTCTCGCCCACCCTGATTATGTTTTTCATCGCAGCGTCTTTGTATGGGCTTAACAACTCCTCGGGCATGGTTATAAGCGGTTGCTTACTGTTATTACACATGTCAGTTTTCAGCATAGTCAAACTGATACGTTACTATTTGTTTATCACATGGGTTCAGATGTTGCTTATCTGCTTTTATATGTGGATGACATCATACTCACAGCTTCGTCTACTGCTCTCTTACAGCGCATTATTACATTACTTCATAGTGAGTTTGCTATGACTGACCTTGGCTCTCTCAATTATTCCCTTGGTGTATCTGCACAACGATCGAAGTCTGGATTGTTTTTGTCTTAATCTAAATTTGCAGTGGAAATTCTTGAGCACGCTCACATGCAGCATTGTAACCCATGCAAGACCCTTGTGGACACTGAGTCCAAACTCGGTTCTGATGGTGACCCTATCAGTGACCCTACTTTATATCGAAGCCTTGCAGGTGCCCTTCAGTATTTGACATTCACACGTTCGAATATATCTTATGTTGTGCAGCAGATCTGTCTTTACATGCATGATCCTCGTGATCCACATTTTACTGCTTTGAAGAGTATTTTGCGCTATGTTCGTGGGACTGTTGACCATGGACTTCAGCTTCATGTCTCGTCCACTAGTCAACTCACTACTTATAAAGATGTTGATTGGGCTGGTTGCCCTGTTACTCGTAGGTCTACCTCCGGGTATTGTGTGTTCCTTGGTGATAACCTTTTATCTTGGTCTGCCAAATGGCAGGTTACATTGTCTCGTTCTAGTGCTGAGGCAAAATATCGAGGTGTTATGATTGTTGTTGCTGAGACTGCGTGGATTCGGAATTTGTTGCTTGAACTTCACACTCCTCTCTCTATTGCTACTCTTGTCTATTGTGATAATGTGAGTGCTGTGTATCTGTCTACTAATCCTGTGCAGCATCAGCGTACTAAATACATCGAGATTGATATTCATTTTGTCCAATAATATGTTTCCTCCGGTCAGGTTCGTGTGCTTCATGTCCCTTCTAGATTTCAGTATGCAGATATTTTTACTAAGGGTCTCCCCACAGCTTTATTTCTTGAGTTTCGCTCCAGTCTGAACGTCTGAAGATATCCCGCTCACACTGAGGGGGAGTATTAGCCTTGTATAAATCAAGTCAATGTTCAACAATAAAAGTCAAGAGTCAATAATCATCATCCAAGTCAAGTCAAGACATTTATTAGTCATTAATTTGTATTGGACTCAAGCTCATGGTAATGATTCTAGAATGTTCTCTTATATCTTATATATAGGATAGTTGTTATTAATTGAAGGCAAGCAAATCAATTAGCCTTCAATGGTGAATTATCATATTCTAATAGAAAGTAGGTTACTATTCGAAAAGCTACTGGATGGTTTTATATTTGCAGATGTTCACATTTCCAATATATTGTAACAAACTAATTAACACGAGCATGACAAAATTACAAGGTAACACCCACATGTAGTATTATAGTAATGTTTTCGTGCTAATAACATACTCCACTTTTTGGCCAACTATTTTCCTATATGATTGTTCCTGACCATTGAATGTTTACAAGTTTTATGCAGGATTGCAAAAAGCTATGATTATGGTGAGTTGGAGCTAGGAACCAAAAAGTTTTGTATTTATCAAGAGAAACAAAAATTGCTTCCAGTTTAGTTTTTATCCAAAAAAATTTCCCATAGAGCTGAATATTATTACTGTATTTCCTAAGGAAAACTAGAAAGTTTTCTTTTTACCTTTCCCTTCAAATTTCTAACTCTTTTAAGGAAATAAAAACTCCTTTAAAACTCTTGATTATAGGAAATAAGAGATTAAAACTTAGAAATATTTTGTCCAACTAAACAAGCAATCATTTAAATATTGAATTTAAAACGTGATGTCTTATTGTCTAATTATTTAAGTGATCAATATTTTATATTTTAATTTGTGGTTTTAAGACTAAGTCACTTTAACTTTAAATCATTACCATAAAATGAAAAGGATGTGACAATATTCTTTTATGCATGTTTTTCTCTGTTCCAAAAGAAATTATCTTTTTTTAACTTTTTCTAACTGAACACTAAATTAAACTTAGACATGTACACACTTATACATTTTTCCTATCTGGAATTGTTTGGATTGGCCTTGCCCAATAATTCACAGAGAAGTCAACTTTCGTTGGACGGTTGTTTTTAACAAGAAAATTGGTATCTATTGATGGCTCGAATGGTTGGGATAACTGGAACATCTACATAGATCCTTCATCAATTTGCTAAACCAATTGATCAATGATCTATGCTCAAGAACATTGTTGATATTTTACCATTCCGGGTATGTGACGTACTAAAATCTGTTCAAGGTCTCTTTATTTTGAGTAAATATGATTTTTGAGCTTTTAGCCAACTAATTAACAAGGTTTGAATCCATCGCCACACATACTCAAATCAGGTAAAACACTTTTTTCTGAAGGTTGGTGTGGCCAATTCAATTCAAAGTTGTTTGCACTTAGCAGATTTTGAACTTAAGATCTCACTTTTTTATGTGTGTGATAGTCACGCACGATCCTTTTTGCTATTAGACCACCCTAAGTAATTCTGTTCAATGTCTCTTAAACAATAAAAAATTGAGAACCTAAACATGAAGGTTTAATTTTGATTTAGATACTTTCAAAATAATTTTAAGAATTGCATCTCTATGATCTAAGAATCCTCCATCCCAATATATTTGTCCATGTTACTATTTTAGGTTGTCCTAAAGTATTTGTTCACTTTGATATTTTTAGTCAATCAAGTGAGATTTTAGTGGATATGAATGATATTTGGTTGGTAAAAAGTGTACTTTGTGATAATTTTTTAAAATATGAAAGTGGACTAATAAATTGAAACAGATGGGGTAACTTGGTATGTCTTGCATTGCACTAGACAAGGCGTTTGGAGCCAGAAATTGATAAAGATCAAACACAGACAAACGCACATACATACATACCTACTGGAAGCATAAATAACAATACATTTTTTATAACCCGAGTGTCCAACTTAACATTGCAAGCCGACTATTCTCAAAGGCGACTATCCTTTTGGATAGCCCGGAGTCAAGGCAGGTGACCTCCGTGGCCAACGGGGGAAATAATAATACATCTTTATTTCAATTTATATATGTATTTATTTGGAGTGGCAGCTCACTTACCTAACTAAATATTATGTATGCATATGTTAATATTTTATATACTTGATCATATCTTAACTGAAATAAGGGCTAGAAACGTGTAAAAGCAAGCTAAATATTTTCTCAACCAGGCCAAAGATTCATGAAACACATTGGACATGCATCTCCTTATAGAACTATATATGTCTTGGTCTTAAAACAAATTGCAACCTACCTATTGAAAGAAGATGTTAGTACTGTTCCAGTTTGGGTTAAACTCCATGATGTACCTGTTACGGCTTTTAGCGAGGATGACTTGAGTGTCATTGCTACTAAACTAGGTACTTCTCTAATGTTTGACTCTTATACATCTGATATGCATATGCAATCTTAGGGTAGGTCAAGCTATGCTAAAGCAATAATTGAGCTTCGTGCTAATATAGAGTTGAATGATAACATAGTGGTGGCTAAGCCTAAAATTACTAGGAAAGGGTACTATACATGTAATGTTCATGTTGAGTATGAATAGAAACCTCCTAGGTATGTTGTAACCTTTGCCCTTTTGTGTTCTAAATATTTCATTAATAGTCCTTTGACTATTTGACTTTTGTCAGTTCATTCAGAGTTTGTACCGTATTGACGGTGGTGATTTTATGAGATATGTGATGATTTAAGGTTTATGGTGATTAATAATCCCTTTTGGAAGGTATTATTGTGTTATTCGTATTCCGGATGGTTCGACCCGTGAATTTTGAGAAATGCTAAAAAAACGAGTTTGACACGTCCGTTAATGTCTAGGTGAGTTTTGAAAGGGTTTAAAGTGTAAATATGTCGTGTAAATACTCTAGATTAATGGAAAAGTATTTTTAAGGTGAATAAAAATGTTAATTAACTTAGAAATAAATCTTACGGTTGAGTTTTATGAATATTTAAGTGATCCTGACACGAAAAGAAAGGCCCGAGACCACTTTGGATCCATGGCCGGTCAAGAAGTCAAAGAGGGGAACAAAATGGCTCAATTTTAGCTAACTTGTGTAACACCCCCAAAATCGGACTATGCAGCGGAATGGTAACAATGGGGTGCTACGTCAAAGTACAACAATCAAGATATAGGAAACGACCCTAAATGGACGTTTTAAGATAAGATTTCATTCGATGTCATAGCAAAATATTAGAGTTCATACATTAGGTCCCATATGTTTTATAAGTCATAAACATTTCACATACATTTTTAATTATACCAAAAGCTTCATAATACCAAAAGATGACTTAAGTTTTTAAAGATAATAAAAGTTGCATTGAATATAGATAAAACACAGAATCCGTCTTCATTGATATCCGCCACGGCTCCCCTCCAATCTTCATACCCTAGGACCTGAAATTACATGCTAAAAGTCAACACAAAGGTTGAGTGAAATCATAGGTTTATCGGTAAAAAGGGTGGACCACAAGATCAAAGTAATAGTAGACTCTGAAACACATTCAGTAGTCCAAAACGTTTATTATTGCACTAAGCTCATGACCCCGAAGCCTTAACTAGATTTGTGCCCCAATCAGAATATAGGATGCTTGCCAACAACCTAACACCTCTCAATGTTAAATGCACCTTGATCAAACTAGTGACCCAAGGAAAGGTGGGGATTGTCAGTCCCGATAGATCTATCCACAACACTCGCGCTTACTACAATAGCAATTAACGGTTCATGATAAATAGGGACTTCACGACAATAAGGTAACTTAGCAATAATATTCAGGCAGTAATCTGGATAGCATACACTTTGTAAACACTTTGAAAACACTTAGAAAAACACTTGTGTCCAATAGTAAAACAAGCAATGTAATTCACCCCGTAGATTTTGTAAAACAATCACGTAGTAAAAAGGGGGCTATGAACTCACCTCGAGTGAATGGTAATCAATAAGTATTCACAATAGAAAAATGCGTCACGAAGGAATCCGAAGGCAACCTAATCCAATATAGGTCGTATAAGTACTAAACACTTTGATTATTTATAGGTCGTATAGCTCATCATACTATCATTCGGGCTATCATAATTAAGAGGTCATGTAGTGACGTATGAGGAGCTAGGACACTTTAAATCGTAAATCCAACAACTCGTCGATACGCCACCCCGAAGAGGCCTTATTATGAAACTCCCTAGTAATATAGTACTTTGATTAACTAATACCACATATAATTCTATATAGCTACATCACCATCTAATCGTTTTAGTGAAATCATATTTATAAAGTAAAAACGTTTATAAGTATACTTTAGTAAAACTAGCGTAACTTTCTCGTTTTTAGTCCGTTTCTTTCGTTTCTTACGTCCACGCCTTCGTATTAAGACGAGTTATCAAAATATAACATTTTCAAAATTTGAGTTTTTCTGATGAATAGTGATTTTACTGTTCATAACAGTTATATATTTATTTTTATAGATTTAGTTATCGTAAATCTCGTAAATGTCATAACTTATTCGTTTTAACTCCGTTTTTAGCGATTCTTTCGAGCACGTCTTCGTATTTAAAAGTTTTATCGATTTATTGATGTTTTAAAAGTATAAGTTTCTGTGGTGAATAGTAACTTTTATAAAAATAGTTTTATAAAAGTATATATTTAACGTAAACTTGAAATCGTCGTATCTTTTTCGTTATAAATCGGTTTTTCGAGTTTCTTATCATTTTGGAATCGTCATGAGGCGTACTATCTTTTTAAAACATGGTAGGGCTGTTACCAAGGTCGAACCAAAACAGCCCCTTTATAATACTTATACATATCCATTTTTATAACTTGTTTTATATACCTTTTAACTTAATAATTTACCACAAGTTTTCCAAGACTTATTATATACTTGTCTTACATATAATAGAGTCCAAGATCCATATTGTGTCCATGAGTTCCAAAGTATCAAGTCCTTAACAAGGCTTAAAAACCTTAAACTTTCTTAAGTAACTTTAAATTACAAGTTTATACATATACATGTTTACACTTAACCAACATGTTACAATACTTATATATCCATTATTTCATGATATTATCAACCTCATAACATATGTAAAAATGTTCAAAACCATGATCACAAGTAGAAATATGTTTTACATGTTTAAAAGTATC
Source organism: Tanacetum coccineum (assembly GCA_026074375.1). NCBI lineage: Eukaryota > Viridiplantae > Streptophyta > Magnoliopsida > Asterales > Asteraceae > Tanacetum > Tanacetum coccineum. Next base: position 17,639 of record BQNB010024982.1, read on the forward strand.
CTAAATGGTGATATTGCTAAATAGAACATATAAACACATAAAATGATAACTGTAAAGACATAAAGGGTTTTAGATAACCTTATGGTGATGTAATATGATAACCAACACAATCCAAACCCTTGTTTAGATTGTAAACCCAAGCTTGCAAGATCTTGAAAACCCTAATTTCCAAGTAAACCCTAATTTTCCTTTTTCTTTGCTTAACTCTTGTAAAGGCTTAACCAAGCCTTAAATCTTTCTTGGTAGGTCTTAGATATGATGTAGGAATATGAGTAAGTGTTGTAAATAAAATTTTGTATGGATTTGGTGGTGGTTTGATGTTGGCCGTGGGTTTTAGAGAGACAAAGGGAGTATATGGTGAAGTTTTTCTTTGCAAATGAGAAGTGTGTGAGTTTACTTACTAGTGCAAGCCTTTTATAGTCCTAAGACTAGTCAAAGAAACACAATGAGAGAATTAAGGAGTCTTTGGTCAAGACTTGTGAAAGTCTTTAGGTTTTAATGACTTGGTTCCCTAAAATAGAAATCATCTCATGAAATTTAGGGAATGAATTGACTAGCTAATATCTTATTTGCAAAATGAAAGTATTACTTGCCTAGTATAAGTTGGTAACTTTAAACATATTGTATAATTTTGTAAAGTGTATGTATTGGTTTATTTATTTCATGGTAAATTCGGCTCAAGTGATGAATGTAGGTAAAGTTTTATAAAACTTTGAGCATTTGTTATAAACATAAGTATTTGTTGAAGCGTAGATTAATTTTGTTGGTTCCGGGTATGCTTAAACGTAATTTATCGCGAAACGTAAACAATTTACGTAACCAATAAAAAAATAAAATATAAAAAAGTTGATTATTACTTTCGTAAAAATAATATATTGCTCGCTTGACGAAAACTTTAATTCGTTTGGTGTCCGTTTACGCTAATTGATAATTTATAGCTTACGCGATTTAACTTAACTAATAAAATTAAAAGTAAACACGTACGAGAAAAAAAAATTAGTGAAATATATGACGTCGTAAATGACCTGAAAATACGGAAATGTTACAGTCTCCTCCGGTTAGAAGAGCCTTGTCCTCAAGGCTCAGGTTGCAACACCTGAAGGAGGTACGGTTTCAGAGAAGAGATGCGGATATTTCTTCCCAAGGTATCTAAACCTTGTTTAGATATAAAACCAAAGCTTGAAATTATGAAAACCCTAGATTAGGTTATAAACCCTAATCTTACTTTATTCTTTGGATTTCAGTTGCTGGGCAGTATTCAGTGGTCATCATAGCTTTCACGTTGCTCCAGGGGATCTGAATAGGTTTATCGGTAAAAAGGGTGGACCACAAGATCGAAGTAATAGTAGACTCTGAACACATTCAGTAGTCCAAAACATTTATTATTGCACTAAGCTCATGACCCCAGAACCTTAACCTGGATTTGTGCCCCAACAGAATATAGGATGCTTGCCAACAACCTAACACCTCTCAATGTTAAATGCACCTTGATCAAACTAGTGACCCAAGGAAAGGTGGGGATTGTCAGTCCCGATAGATCTATCCACAACACTCGCGCTTACTACAATAGCAATTAACGGTTCATGATAAATAGGGACTTCACGGCAATAAGGTAACTTAGCAATAATATTCAGGCAGTAATCTGGATAGCATACACTTTGTAAACACTTTGAAAACACTTAGAAAAACACTTGTGTCCAATAGTAAAACAAGCAATGTAATTCACCCCGTAGATTTTGTAAAACAATCACGTAGTAAAAAGGGGGCTATGAACTCACCTCGAGTGAATGGTAATCAACAAGTATTCACAATAGAAAAATGCGTCACGAAGGAATCCGAAGGCAACCTAATCCAATATAGGTCGTATAAGTACTAAACACTTTTGATTATTTAATTAGGTCGATAGCTCATTATACTATCGGTCCGGGCTATCATGAATAAGAGGTCATGTAGTGACGTATGAGGAGCTAGGACGGTTTTAAATCGTAAATCCACAACCTCGTCGATACGCCACCCCGAAGAGGCCTCATTATGAAACTCCCTAGTAATATAGTACTTTGATTAACTAATACCACATATAATTCTATATAGCTACATCACCATCTAATCGTTTTAGTGAAATCATATTTATTAAGTAAAAACGTTTATAAGTATACTTTAGTAAAACTGGCGTAACTTTCTCGTTTTTAGTCTGTTTCTTTCGTTTCTTACGTCAACGCCTTCGTATTAAGACGAGTTATCAAAATATAACATTTTCAAAATTTGAGTTTTTCTAATGAATAGTGATTTTACTGTTCATAACTGCTATACATTTATTTTTATAGATTTAGTTATCGTAAATCTCGTAAATGTCGTAACTTATTCGTTTTAACTCCGTTTTTAGCGATTCTTTCGCGTACGTTCTCGTATTTAAAAGTTTTATCATATTACTGATGTTTTATAAATATAAGTTTCTTTGGTGAATAGTAATTTTTATAAAAATAGTTTTATAAAAGTATATATTTAACGTAAACATTGAAATCGTCGTATCTTTTCCCTTATAAATTGGTTTTTCGAGTTTCTTATCATTTAGGAATCGCCATGCGGTGTACTATCTTATAAAATATAAAATGACCAGGTGGGATGTCGAATTCAAACAGAAAGTTTGGAGGTTTTTTATAAAAACATGTTTTAAACTTCATTTTGTACTTTTCTATTTAGTAGATTTCCAGAAGCCTTTTATAATTATATATATCATATGACTTACATATATTAGAGTCCAAGATCCATATTTACATTCATATAACATGTGTACAAGTTCATAAAATTATGTTTACAAGAAAAATTCACTTTTACAAGTTAAACATATCCTAAGTGGTGATATTGCTAAATAGAACACATAAACACATAAAATGATAAATGTAAATACATAAAAGGTATTTAGATAACCTTAATGAGATGTAGTGTGATGAACCAAGGTATATAAACGTTGTTTAGATATAAAACCAAAGCTTGCAATTATGAAAACCCTAGATTAGGTTATAAACCCTAATCTTACTTTATTCTTGCTTAACCCTTGCAACCCTTAAAGCAAGCCTTCAAATCACCTTAGGTTATCTTAAATATCATGTAAGAATGTGTGCAAGAGTTGTATAAAAATTTTGTATGGATTTGGTAAGAGTAAAGAGTTGAGCCGTGGGTTATTGAAAGAAAAAAAGAGAAAGAGTTGATATTTCTTAAGTGATATGAGTTTGTGTTGTGTTATCTCTTTGCATGCAAGTAATATATAGATAAAAGGTGGTCAAAGAGTAGTTTTCAAAGTCGAAGAACTATCAAAGAGGGTGTGTTTGGTCGTTGTAACAAGAAGAGAAAAACAAGGAGGACAAGTGGTCAAACCACTAGTCATGAACTAGCCATTAAGGCTTGTGCTCCCTTGTTCCCTTAAGTGGGAGTCATCCCATAGAAATGAGGAAGAAATTGACTAGCTAATATATTTGTTACTTATAGAAAGTATTACTTGCATTGTTATATGTTGTAGTTTTATTTTACAAAGTATACTTTACAAAGTATATGTAGTGGTTTGTTTAATTCTTGGTAAATTTTGGCTCAAGTGATGTCTGTAGGTAAAGTTTTATAAAACTTTGAGTATTACTAATAATCGTAGGTATTTGTTGAAGCGTATATTTATTTTGGTGGTTTCGGGAATGCCTAAACTTAATTTATCGCGAAACGTAACGTTTTACGTAACCGATAAAAATAAAACATAATATGTAAATTATTACTTTAGTAATAATAATATAATGATGGCTTGACGTAAACTTAAATTTGTTTCGTGCCCGTTTACGTTGATTGGCGATTCATAATTTACGCGATTTAACTTAACTATTAAAATTAAAAGTAATCGTGTACGAGAAAAAAAAATTAGAAAAATAGATGACGTCGTAAATGACCTGAAAATACGGAATGTTACAACTTGTCTAGGAGTGGTACATTTATATGCTTTCCACTAGAAATATTTGATCATTATCTGGTATGTGCTTAATTACACATACCTTTTACCTTTAAAAACGAGCTAAAATAACCAAAAACGGACTTAAAATGCCAAATATACGCTTGTTTTGCTAATTGTATTGTGCAGGAACGGATAACTAAGAAAAGGACGAAAAACAAAGCCAAAACGACAAAACCGGACTCGGAATGGAAAAGACTGTGAAAGACAAAGCCAAATCGAAGCCGAAAAGTCAATCAAGTCAAAAAGTCAACAGAAAAGTCAACTGGTCAAAGTCAAAGTCAACCCAAGTCAACCCCGAGGCCAAAAGTCAAAGAAATATAAGTTTAGGGACTGAAATTGTAAATCCCTAAACTTATATTTAAAGAAGAAAAGAGGAGAAAAGAAGAGAAGGGCCAAACTGCCATTTTTGCAAAGATATACTCCAAGGACTTGTTCTGCCAAGTCCAAAGAGTTGTATCTACCAAGGACTTATGGTGCAAATAGACATATAACTCTTGGGGACTTGTTTTGCCAAGTCCCCAAAAGTTATAACAGTTATTTAACCACAGACGAATTGTGCAAGAAAGATACTAGCCTTAGAGGGACCATTTGTGCATCTTCCATTCTATATACCCTGTCACTCTCTTTTTTTTCATTACAATTTTTCCGCTCGTTTCTTCCCCCCAAAAACAACTCTGTGTGTGTTAACCCGTTTTTACACTTGTTTTTCTTCTCACACCATGGGTACTCCCCTCCTCCCTCCGCACTAACTTTCCTAGCTGTGAGATTACCAAGTGGGCAATCCACACTCCCAAGGTTAATTTCGACGACCAAGATGACCAAGAAAGATTGATTTAGGCCAAAGATTAGAGGATGTGAACCCTCACACACACAAACAATCCCTTTTGTGTGTCTACAAAACAAGGCACAACAGCAAGAGAGAAGAAAGCAAGTCTTAGTCTTTGACATTATTCCTATATATAGCTTTGTAAAGCCATTGTGGCTAATAGTAGTTTTTAAGTCAGTTTTAGTGTAGTTTTTAAAAAATAGTTTAATTGTCTTTAAGCTACTTTCATTTATGCATTTGTTATTCTCAGTTTTAATGAAAAATTAAGCTATTTTTACTCAATAAGCTTCAATAAGCCTCAGTTGGGGCTTATTCTTGTAAATAAGGTCAAATATCAGTTTTAAAAAACTAGTTTAAAGCTATTAATACTGTTTCAATTCATTTTAGTTCATAATTGATCATTTGATTTCAAGTTTGGAAGCTTATGGAGTAATAAGCTAACAAAAGCTTATTGAGCTTTTAAGCTCAGGTTTAGAGGCAAGGTGCCATTAAGATTTGATTTTTAAGCCACTCTCTGATAGAGTGGCTTGGCTGTGTGGGGGGGGCGGGGGTTCTGAGACAACACAACTTTCAGTTTAACTTTCTAAAATTCATTTTTAGATATTAACTTATTACAATTTGCTTATTCTAATGAATTCTCATGATTATTACTGTTTCATTTAGCTATTTTTAGCTTATTTCTGTTTTTTATGCTTATTAGTGTGTAAAAATACTTGTTAAGTGCTTATCATTTCATTATATGCTAGTTTAGTTAAAACTATCAAAGTTAGTTTAATAAGCTAGGTGAGAAAGTGGCTTATTTCCATTAATAAGCTGCAAGTTTTAGTTTTAAAATAGCTTTATTAGGTTAGATTAAGTAAAAGTAGATAAAAGGTTTTAAAAGTTTTAGCTTCAAAATAGATTTTAAGTCCACTTAGCTTTGACAGCTTTAAAGTAAAGGGGTGTTTGGCATAACCCTAAAAACGGGTCAAAATGGCTTGTCCATGGGTTGAGGTATTTTGGTTAGTTTTACCTTAAGTTTTTAAGCATTCTTAAGCTGTTTTTAAAAAGACTTTAGTGTGCAATTTGTTTTTCAAGAGTTTTTTTTTAGACATTGTGTAACTGTGAGATTTTCAAGATATTACAAGTGCTTATATCCATAAGCACTTGAATTGTGAGTTTGAGGTTCCAAAAGAGTGCATCTTTGTGTTTATTTCAAGCTGTCCAAGCCCTTTGTCTTTTTGACTTTGTTAAGTCAAAAACACCCAAGTCCCTTTGTGTCACAGTTTTAAAAAAGACAAAAGCTTTTTTTTACCCACAGAATTCAGCAAGTAAAACCTTTTTTTTAGCTCAAAACTTGTTGCACAAGTCCACAAGCTAGTAGACTTTATCTGTTTTAAGTTAACTTTACAATTTGAGCTTATTTGACAGCTTTTAATAAGCTGTCAAATAAGCTACTCAAGTTAAGCTTAAAATCTCCCCTGGTGCAAAGGGGAGATTTTAAACCCCTTTTTCTTTGTCATTTAGTGTTTTTAAGCCCAAGTTTTTGGCTTATTTTAAGAGTTTATAAGCTCTTAGATAAGCCCTCAAAGTTTCAGACTTTAGTGAGCTTATTTGTTGGCTTATTTTTAAGGCCAAACTTGGCTTTTGACTGTTTTTGAATGACTTAGATTTAGGGATTGCTTAATTTTCACTTTTAGCAATTTCAGCTTATTTAATAAGCCCACTTGTGTCCAAATAGCTTATTTAGGTAGAATTAGTTAGTTGTTAATCTTGTTTAGCCATTTACCTAGCTTATTTGTCTTAGACCTTAAGTCCTTTAAGCTGTTAAGCTTTGATTAAGTTTCTGTCACAGTTAAGCTTTTCCCAGCTTATTTGTTTTAAGTACTTGGTGTTATTTTTAGCTTATTTAGACTAGTTTAATCCTCTTAGCTCATTTTATCCTAAGATTAGCTTATTCCCCCACATGTCCCAATTGACTTAAGTTATTTTAGCCTTTAAGCCCATTTAAGCTTTTCTGTCGACTTTAAGCTGATTTTTCAGCTTATTTAGGGCTTATCTCAAAAAGTTGTAGAAGACAAAGTTGTTAAGCCCCACGTTACACTTTCTACCCTAGACTTTTCGAAAAATAAAAAAAAGGGGAAAGACACTTGGCCCGGGTGAGCAAGACTCGAACCCGGGACCAAGCGATACATCCCCCTTTCTACACACACCTTACCACTGCGCCCTTGGGTCTTTTTCGTTAAAGACTCAAGGGCTTTGACTCTTATACACATTTTGGCCCTTATAGCTATTAAGCTGTTATAGCTTAATTTCGGGCTTATTTCTTCAGCTTATTTAAGTTTCTTATTTTTCGTAGGACTGTTAAGGTGTAAAGTATTTTTAGAAAAAATTTCAGAATTTTTCGAAGACATTTAATATTTTTTATAATTTAATTTCGTTAAAAGTTTATTTAATTCATAAAAAATACAAAAATTATCAAAAAAATATTTTGCTTTTTTAGAAAATTTTCTTTTGTCATCTAGTTTGTAGGAAAAATATAAAATTTTTCGTAGGGTTATTTTTAAAGATTTTAGGTTTTTCCCCCTTTGTTCGGGATTCGGGCTCTCGTTTTCTAGTTTAATTTCGTAATTTCTAGGTTTTTCTTAAACGTTTTTGTTCGTTATCATCTAATTTGACTTTTCCACCTTCTCAAATCAATTCCTTCCTTCAAACTCAAATCTTCGATTGTATCGATTTTCCATTCCAGCCTCGTTGGGGATAAACGACCCGGGAACACTCTATACTACTTCTCGGTTTTATTGATTGTTGTTTTTAGACTAATATATATTTTATATTTTAGTATATATTATATATATATAGTATAAAAACCTTCAATCAATGCCAACTCTGATCATGAAGGAGATTATGTGGACCGAAAAAGCACTAGCGGTATTTGTACGTTCGTAGGACGTTGTCTAACGTCATGGTTCTCGAAGAAACAAACCGATCTTGCTATATCCACAACCGAAGCTGAATACGTAAGCGCCGAAAAGGCATGTCAACAAGCATTATGGATGAAACAAGCTCTTATCTACTACGAGATCGACTAGATGACGTTCCGATCATGTGCGACAACAAATGCGCGGTTGACCTAAGATAAAACCATGTGCAACACTCGCGGACAAAAAAAAGCGAAATACGCCATCATTTCCTTTGGTACAATGTCCAAAAAGGAAACATCTCCATCGAAAAAGTCTCGTCTGAGGATAATATCATCGACATTCTTACTAAACCCCTCAAGCGCGAATCGTTTAATTGTTTTCGTCTAGGTCTAGGAATGATGGAACATATTCCGTAAATCGTTCTCTTCTTTTCTTCTAGTCTCCATTCTAGTCTATTTTCTTTTCCATGCGTCGTGACAACTCAATTACTTCAACCAAAGTATTTCAAGTATTTTTAATTAGCGAAATGCAAATTAAAATGTCACTCCTTTTGAAAAAATCATCAAAAATCAAGCCAGAATCCAACTGCTAGGGACAGCCCCCATAAACCAGGTGCCCCCCATATATTTATGGGACCGCCGACAGCAGGCCATGTAAAGTCTGGGCAAAAAAACAAACACTCGTCTTCTTCCTCCCTACCAGCGACGCACGAAGGAAAAACCACCCAAACCTCAAAATCTTCCATTAAAACTCAAGTTAAAGGTGCAATAAACATCAATTATCATCCTAAACATCATACACATCAATAATTGTAAGTGATTTCATCATTTTTCTTCTTAATTTGTGTCTATAATCCGATTGAACACAAAATCAAAAATTGGGGGTTTTCATTTTTTTTGTTCTTGTGCAATTAACACTAGGATAACACAATGTATAACTATTATGCTTTCCATAGACTTAAGATTTGCATAATTAAGTGTGCTTGAAAATATTTTTCGACATGCACAAAACCCCAATTTATTCTAAAAAATTTCTCACGTTAGGAACCTCATAAAAATGTTTTAATGCATTGTTAATACAATCTAAAAACATTTTTGCACTCATGTATGATGATCTCATGAATGTTGATCAAGATATATAATCAATATATATATATATATATTCCACGCGTTTGGTTGAGCAAAATTGAATAAAGGAGTGTTTCCACATTTGTTGCATATAGGCACACACTAGGTAACAATTTACAACATTTTTACTTCGACCTGGTTAGTTATATATATATATATATATATACATATATATATATACATATATACATATATACATATATATTCTCTTGTGTATGTAATAGGTGATAATGCCTCGTTTGACTGCATCTGACCACAAAAACAGTCGTTCTTATATTCTCACCATTTTTGATGAATACAATCAACCTTGAAAAATGATTTCCTATTTATTGAAAATCGTTACATTCATGAGGGTCGGGTTATGGATCAACTATATGATGATATGACCTATCTTAATACAATATTTGGGTTAATTGATTTTGACTGTCTCCTCAAAATAAATGAGCAAATCGTTCCCAGATTCATTCTAGAGTTCTATAGTCAATTTCGGATTTCCTACAATGAGGGAGGTCACATGTTGGTCGAGTTCATCATTCAAAACAAGTTTTTTTCTTACACTCTTGAAGAGTTTGGTCTAATCCTCGATATTCCTACCGATGTTAATGTTCATTTTCTAAAAAATGGTCTCTCGATAATTTGGTCCTTAGTGTACCCTCAGGAGGTCGTTATCAAACCACCCTTCCTCCTCCCGATGAAATCAAAGCCTACATCCAACTCGACCGAGAGGAACCCTTAACCCGTGTCCACCATGGTAAAATTGTTAATGTTGAGGAAAACTAAATTTTAACTCCAAATGAATATGAAAACTTAGGTTGAAATCATTCGTGAAAATGTCTTTTGTCTTGGTGGCAACCGGGATCATATTCAGGCTTGTCTATGTCATACGCTCTATTCTATCGCGACTTCCACGGGATACAATCTTGCATTCTTCGTTGCAAAACGAATGGAGTTGGTTACGCATCAAACTAGGATAATTTTACCCTCTGGTATGCTGTTGACCCGTTTGTATAATCATGTCATGTCAAACTTTCCTGAGTTGTCAAACGACCAATATGTCTTGTTTGATCGTGTCATGTATCCTCTCGCTCCCCAACATGAGCGAAAGACGCGAAAGGATTATGGCACGAAAAGAGGTCATTATTCCATTTCAACTTCTTCCTCCTCTGCCTACGATCATCCATCACCCTCTCATCAAATAGATGATGATAATGATGAAGGTACTTCTCATGCTAGCACTCCCTTTCCCACTTTGTATGTCAATTCTTTATCAAATGATGTTCCTTAAGTGTTCACAAACCCTCCTCCTGATGAACAAAACATGCAAACCCTCATTACTCACCAAACCAAAATTCTTAACCATCAAGTCTAAATACGAGATGAGCACAGGAGCAGGCTAAGGTCAATCGAGAAAGGGATCAAGAATTCGTTGAAGCAAAAGAAGAAATGAGCAATTTTGAGATTGCTAAAAACAATTTTACTATGATTGGTACTTATTTAAACTTGTTGGTATTGGTTCGTACTTGTTATGCTTTGGTACTTAGAATTATCGGTACATTGATAGGATATTTGGTACGTAGTTTTGGCAACATGGTTTGCCTTGGATGATCGTTTCAACTTTATCATCCTCGAACTTATTTTCATGCTACTTGATACATTATGCTCCTTGATCTTGATATATATACAATTATCATGCATGCTTAATAACTTCTCTCGCTATGCCTATACTTGATTCCCTACTAGAACTCAGATTAGCTAATTTATTATACTTGGAAGTTAGCTAGCTTAGATGATTCTTGAGGAAATAGGAATGGCTGCAAAAGGGCGCTACTAGGATATTTTTTTCAGCACATGTTTGAAAATCTGGAAAAACTAGGAAAAACTCGTAACTCCTAGAGAACGCCCCCATATATATAGGGCGGCCCCTAAATATATCCGGGATCATCCCTATATTTAAGGGACCGCCTCCATAAGTCACGAGAATTTTACCGTTTTCTCCTTAGTTTCTGTATAGTTGACCATCTCTCTTCTAGCCCCAGCTACCTTTCTGCATTTTGCTAAACACATTTTGGAATCCAAATTCTCTATAACCATGCCTTACCAAAATAATTTACTACCTCTTGGTTAAATAATAATCATCCTCCTTATTCTCTTCATCATCTTCCTTTTATTCTTCTTCTTCTATGGCTTATACTCAAGCTTATTCATTTAACCCCCCCCAAGAAGCTCAAACTTACCATCATTCCACTAAGAAAACTCTTTGTGGACTTCACCCAAGAAGATGTTGACACTCATACACCATCTCCTATGGCAAAATTTTCATCTCCATCTCCACCAAATGCATCATCAAAAACTCTATCAACCAAAGAAACATCCTCCACTTTAGTAACCACCTCATCCTCTTTTGAATCAAAACCACATTCTTCACCTTCTTCTTTTTCTTCTTCAAGAAACACACCTTTTCCTCAACCGACCAATCCTTTTCTTGATGACTCATTGGATGCTCCTCCAAGAACTTCAAACCCACTTCCACTCCAAAGTCATCCTTCCATGAATATTACTCTTTTTCTTTCACCTTTCACTCCTCTTGATCACATGTTTGAGACTCCATCACCACCTCCACCACCACCACCACCTCAACCACCTCTAATGGGCCATCCTATCTTCTTTAATATTCTTGATTAGTATGGAGCACATTGCCTATGTTGCTTCCACAACCAAAATTTCATCCTTTCTCTTAGGGATGAAATGCATTTCATGTTTACTCATATTGAATATCTTCTCACCTTCGCTTTCGAATCACCTTCTCCACCTCACCATTAACCATCATTGATGTTTCACGATAAAAATTCACCCCACCTTTGTTTAAGCCATCCTTTATGAATCAAGAATCACCTAGGATTTATGTAGTTTTTAGAATGTTAATGTAGTTATGCTCCTACTTTCACTTTTAGTAGTCTTGTAAAATTCATACCTTTCAAGTATGAAGTATTTTAAGCTTATGAATGAATGGATTATCTTATTAGTATAATGGGTGATTTGAGTGCATATTTACTTTGGCCACTTTTTTTTAGCCACATTTATATATTTGTCGTGTTATTGCTTCCAGTTAGAAATATATCTTGCAGTCGTCTTTCTAACTCATTTTTGTAGCAAGTCACCATAACTCGATCCTTTGGTGCCCTAAACGAGGGGGAGTATACATCAAGAGGGAGTGTTAGCATCGTCGATTATTTTCTCATCTCGACTCGACGACTAACCTTTTTGATTCGACAAAAAGGGGGAGAAATAGACTAAAACTCATTAATAACTAGTAAACTTTATTTTTATATAAAACGAGTTTATATTTTGTCATCATCAAAAGGAGAGATTGTTAATACAAATAATGTCTAAAAAGGTTATTTATATTTTTTGACCTCTCTATGTTTTAAAGATGACAAAATGTAAAAATATTCTACGATAAAAATAAACGTATATACGTTATTAGTTGTAAATTTCCATTTTGACATAAATCACTTAAGGTATGTATAAACAAATCATTAAACATGATTAGTGATCAAAGATATATTTTTGTCTTAAACTTTACATTTTACAAATGTAATAAAACCTTTTTATAAAAATAAAAATATACAAAATATTTTTATTAATTAAAGAAATATTTTATTTAATTATATAAATTCAAAATCTGGTCCCCCCAACAGATAATTTTGAACCAGATAAATATTTTCCCACTAAAGACAAAAAAATGAGCGTCTACCTAGGGACGGTCCCTTGATAGGTAGAATGGCCCTCAGATATATCTGGGATCGTGGGACCGTCCATAGGAGACGTTACTCTCTCTCTCTTGCCTATAAATACTGCACTATTCTCTGGTAGTGTCTAACCTTTTACACACTGTTTCTATCTTCTTTCTCTCTCTAAATCCTTCTACATCTCTCTAAAACTTTTGATCACTAACTTGCTTAATCTTTCTTAAGTGATCCATTATTTCTTTCTTTCTTCCTTCCCTCAAGTGCAAGAGAAGAACACTCGTATTCGCTAAGAAACAGAGTGTTGTAGATGAGTGGTTCTCCTCAATCTTCTTCTAGATTTGATCTCTTTTATATCATTCTGGTGTAGTTGTGTAGATTCGGATAGTGTATAAATTCGAAAGTGTTGATTGTGTGTCGGTTAGTATTTTAGGCCTTAAAATACATTAGTGAAGTGGTAGATTGGTTCTAGCTAAGATTAGGACTCTACATTTAGCTTAGTGTCAGAAATTGGTATAAGCGACGTGTAACGGTTTTCTCTGCCTGAAGGGAGCTTGTTAACATAGTGAAATCTCGAGTCGGATACTCGGGGAGTGAAATAGGGCGAATGATAACGCCTTAATTATATATATTTTAGGTTGCGTTATTGTATATATTATTATCATTTCTCGTGAACTTTATATACTTAATAGCATGAAATATGTGTAGGTTCACTTGAAGACAATCCAAGCATAAAGTTTCCAAAATACAAGTGTTTATACCTTATGGAAGTAAAGCTAGAAGAAAATAAAATCCATAAAGCAAGGAAGTACGCCGCACAATCTTTTGTTTGCGTCGTACTTACCCCTGAAATCAAATAAATCAGTCAGAGATGAAGTGCGCCGGTTTTTCTTTTATGTGCGTCGCACTTGTCTCCAGCATTAATGAATCTTTGCCGCCAAGCACATATGTAACACCCCCAATTTCAAATAGCAGCGGAAGGCAACCAAGGGTATTACTTCATAGCACAAAGTATAAGTTATAGAAAATGACCTCTAAATGAGACGTTTTGAAAAGTTACACATTCGATTTATAAAAACATCAGAGTTTACAAAAGAGGTCCTAACAGTTATACATTACATAAATGTTTTTAAGAAAAAGTTATCGAATGGTAATGATAATGCAAAGCCTTCAAAATATACCGCATAACTTCCTGCCATGCTAACATCTTAAGGACCTGAGATAAACATGCTAAAAATGTCAACAAACAATGTTGAGTGAAATTCACAGGTTTAATAATAAAGCAGTGGATCACACGATTTCAGTTATAGTTGACTAATGAAACACATTCAAAAGTCGAAAGCATATATTATTGCACTAAGCTCATGACACCTAAACTTTAACGTTATGGTAAACCCTAATTAGGTTTGTGCCCCGATATAGGGTGTTGTGCTAAACACCTAAGTATTTCTTCAAATGTTAAATGCATTCGTTTGACATGGTATTAGTTGTTGCATACCCGAATGGGGATTGTCAGTACTAATAGATCTATTCATAGCATTCGCGTTTACTTCATAAAAAGTAATTAACGGTTAATGATTTAGGGGACTTAATGGCACTAGAGGTACTTAGGCAATAATAATATCAGGATAAGCATACAGTTTTAAACACTTGCGTCCATAAGTAAAAGTAAGTTAAGTAGCATGTATCTCCCCCAAAAAGTTTATAAAACACTTAATAAGTAAAAGTGAGGCTATGAACTCACCTTTATGCAAAACAATGATATAACGAGAATAAGATGTCAAGAAGTCGAGAAAGTTCCTAGAACCAACCTAAAAATAATGTCGTGTCTTAGGATTTATAAATATTACGGGAATAAATGCAAATAAGTTTTTTATAAAGTTTTTATATAAATTATAACATTGTACTTAGAGTTTTTTAGTTTTTATAAAAATATTTAGGCCCAAGATGACCAAGTTCAAATATTTGTAGGCCCAAACATATGGGATGTTAAGATTTGCAGGCTTAGTCCAACTTAATAAGTTTATATCTCCTAAAACGATAGTGATCATGATCTAGTTTTTACATCTACGGAAAGGTAAATGAGTCTATTTATTCGATATGTGGGTCCGACCACTTCGTTTTAAGAAAATAGTGTCAAATGGCCAAATTATCATTAAGTGTCAAAGCTGGGATTTTTACAGATTATAACAGTCTCGCCAAAATGTCCATAAATCTTAAACTACAAGGTCATTAGGGCTGGTTCAACAGTCAAAATTTAAGTTAAAGAGTCCTTTACAACTTCTCTTTTTACACCAACAGTGGTTTCTATACAATGTTTAAGAGTTATAACCCATTGAAATCTGGTGTGCAGTTTTGGACTACTTTCACCATTTATTTTCTAGTTAATCATCGGTTATTGCCACGACGAGTGAGACCCGCGGAATCGAACCTATGACAAAGATCTACAACACTATATTTTTACCTAAGTTTCAAGGTGTACGGATTTTTACAGTTTACCTCATTTACCCTACTATTCAAAACTGTCCCAGATTCTTTTTTATAAAATCATGTTTTTCTAATCTTTTCTTGATTCAAATACTAAGTACAATGTATATTTTATAAAATAAATATATGAAATATGTACAATACATATTAATCTCAAAAATTAAATGAAGAATATGAATAAATTACAAGTGAAAAGAAAACATTGATTCCTTACAAAGGAGTAGTATGATACAACAAGGAAAATGATCAAGAACAAATCTTCAACCTAAATAATCAACTCCTATCTTCTTGCTTATATTTACCCTTTTGTAAGAACTCTTAAACCAAGTTACCCAAGATTGAATACCCCTTCCTACTTGTGTGATGGCTGCCATTTTTAGGGTAGAGAAAAGAGAGAAAGATGTGTGTTATCTATGTGTATGAATGAGAAGGATATGTGGAGGTGGAGTTCTTTTAAGTAAATTGTACATGCAAATTATGATTTACACATGTCTTTAAGATGTGTTAATAGTACACTCATAGGACAAGTGTCCCATGAGGCGTATGGGTTAGTTTTATTATAATTAATATACTAAGTGTAGTATATAAAAGGCTAATGGTGTGATGGTGCATACTAGAGCCAAAAACGCGAAACATGCAAAGTTTACGTAAAAAACAGAAATTAAATTTACGACGTATAAAATATATATGTAAGATGATAAAAATGTATAAAACATGTAGACTAAAGTTTGTCTAGAGTCGGGTTCACGTTTAATATACGTTTTACTACGTACGCAGGTCTATCCGGTTACCCGTAAAAGTAAATTTTATGAAAAATTAAAATAAATAATAAAGTACGAGATTAAATAATGACCTGAAATTTATGGATTGTTACAGTCTCCCCCCGTTAAGAGAACTCTGCCCTCAGAGTTTAATTAGTGCCGTCAGCTGGCGAGGTGTTTCGAGAAAAGGTCAGGGTATTTGTTTCGGAATTGATCTTCACGCTCCCACATGAATTTAGGTCCTCATCGAGAGTTTCCAATGAATTTTGATGATAGGGATACGACTTTGCTTTATTGTTTAACCTTACGGTCCATAACTTCTATATGTCTTTTTATAAAGTGTAGCTTATCGTCAAACTGGATTTCATCTAGTGGAATAACAAAGTTTTCATCCGATAAGCATTTCTTTAGGTTTGAAACATGAAAGGTGTTATGGATTCCACTGAGTTGATATGGTAGATCTAGCTTGTATGCTACCAGACTGACCCTAGCTAGAATCTTAAATGGCTCGACGTATCGTGGGCTTAGCTTACCACGTTTCCCAACACGGATGATGCCTTTCCTGGACGAGACCTTTACATAACCTTGCCACCAACCTTAAACTCTAAGGGTTTACACCTCACATTTGCGTATCTTTTGGCGACTACGAGCAGCTTGCAAACGATTTCTGATTTGAACAATCTTCATTATTGTTTCTTGGACAATTTCTGGACCAGTGAGTTGTCTATCTCCAACCTCACTCCAACAAATAGGTGATTGATTTCTTAGAAGTGGGTAACGGTTCTTTATGGTTAATTTGTTAAGTTCATGGTAATCGATACACATTTGGAAGGATCCGTCCTTCTTTTTAACAATAATACCGAAGCTCTCTAAGACAAGGAACTTGGTCTTATAAATCCTTATATCTGAAAGTTCTTGCAATTGACTAGACAACTCATGGATTTTAAAAGGGGCTAATTTATAAGGCGATCATGCCACGGGTGCAGCACTAGGTATCAAGTTAATTTGAAATTTGGCTTGTTTAGTCGACGGAAATCCAGGCAAGTCTTCGGGAAAGACTTCCGGACAATCCCGTACAATAGGTACATCCTTAAGTCGCTTCTTCTTTGACTTTTCCTCCGTTTTCTACTCAACGATGTGTGTTAGAAAGACCTGGCATCCTTTTAGTTAATACTTATGGGTTTTGGTGCAAGATATGATGTTTAATCTGGAGTCATATCTATCCTTGATCCTATCCTCTCGAATCATTAGTGTCTCGTTGTCGAAGGCAACATGAATGAGTTTTTGATCGCAAATATTCATGGATTAGTATTTGGTCAACTAGTTTATTCCCGAAATGACATCGAAACTTCCCAATTCTACGGGTATTAGGTTGATGTTGAACGAGTGGTTAAGAAAATTTAAGGTGCAATCTCTTGGTATGGTATCGGTGATGTGTTTCGTCATGTGTAGGTAATTTATTATTCAAGCTTTACTATTTATATTTTGTTGACTTTACCTATTAACTAACACTAACGGTGTAACACCCCCAAATAGGGTCGCAGCAGAATAAGGGTCTGAGAGTGTTACATCATAGATCAATAGCACAAGATATGAGAGAACGACCTTTAAATGAGTCGCTGAAAATGATACATTGGATTTAATGAAATTGTTTGTTACAAAAGCCCGAAGCTTAACTTGTTCATCCTTGAAAATGTAAAGATCTTAGTACATAACAAATATATTTCAAATGTAATGCACACAAATCTTTATGCAATGTGACTCCCAAAATGACGACACCCAATGTATCCTTGCCCTTGTACCTTATTGACTTGAGAAAAACATGCTTTAAAACGTCAACATAAAGTTGGTGAATTCATAGGTTTAAATAATGTATAAAGTAAGACCACAAGATTTCAAAGTGTAAGACATGTAACACATACAATATCTCAAAATGTAATTACGCCTGTGCTAAGCTCATGACACTGAAGCTACAACATGTAATATGCAAATTAATGCCAATAATGTGCCCGTGTAGATGTTCAACCCGCAACATCCAAATCTGACATGGTATACGTCTGTTAGTTTGGTCCCGCCGAAATTAGTGAGCGATACTCACCCGAACGGGGATGTCAATCTCAAATAGATCTATTCATAACATTCGCGCTTACTACCGGTAATTAACAGTTCATGATTCATGGGCATAGTGAGTTATAGCTACTTAGGCAAACTCGTAATTTGTTTAAAGTGTACTTGCTTCCAAATGTAAAACAATGCATGTTTCTCACCCCGAGAGTTGTAAATCATTGTAATTGTATAAAAAGCGTGGCTATGAACTCACCTCAAGTGAATGGATTGATTATATAAATCAAGTAAGTGAACTATCTCGAGAAATCTGAATGCAACCTAATTAATTATAGGCTGTATAAGTATAATGTATTTAATATATAATATCATAAGTTATAGAATTACACCACCACCTAATAGCTTTTGTTTAGTTTAAAAAGTCGAAACAATATTTAAATCGTATTTGTTAAATAAATGTTTTTTTTGGTAAAAGGGACAACAATCCCCGGTAAAATAAGTTAAATAAATGTGTAAGTATTTGTATCCGTAAAGAAAAATATTATTTTTGTCCGACAATTGATTATTTGTTAATAATACTTGATTTAATATTTTAATTGATTATATAATGGTATTATAGAAATAGTTTAATTGTTTTATAAAATAATATTTATAAAGTTAAAAACGTATATAAACATTATATAAATGATACTACAATATTTCTTAACGTTTTTATAGCCCAAACGGACCCGAAAACACTCGTAAACTACTTTTTACATTTATAACAGATTGTTATATTTTTATAAAAATTACAAAAAAATGTTTATAAAAATAAATTAGTTTTTGTAATTTCTATTTGTCCGAAATCTTGAAAAACTCGTATCTTACTCATTTTAAATCCGTTTCAATTGTTCTTTATATGTATAGAATCGTGACGAGATAAAATACGCAAATAAAATACTCACAGATTTTATAAAAATCTGTGTCGAAACAATAAATTCAAAACAATTTATAAAATTATTTTTATAACTTTAAATCTTACGAAAATCATATCTCCTTCGTTATAGCTTCGTTTTTCGAGTTTCTTATATGCTTGAAATCCTCATAACATGTACTATCATCATAAAAGATCCATATATTTTATCAGATCTAAAACAGTGCCAGTTTTTATAAAATTACTTTTATAAAAACACTTATATATATGTAATTATCGTAATCTTGTAAATATCATAACTTCTTCGTTATAGCTTTGTTTTTCGAGTTCTTTATATGCTTGGATTCCTTATGAAATGTACTATTTTAATAAAACACTTCCAGAATTTATAAAATTTTGAATGTTAACAGAATAATTAAAACAGTCTGTATATATTTATAATTTATAAACTAGTTTTATAAATTATTACTTGATTAAATTGATACGAATCCTCTAATTTAATTTATACCACATGTCTTGCATATTTTAGGTCCTTAAGTTTATGTCCATCATTCTTGTCTAAAATAAAATGTCCTCACTTTATTTGTATATAAACTTTAATAATAAACTTTCAACAATTATTTTACAACTAAATCTGTGGAAACTAGAAAGGGGGGGTTGAATAGTTTACAGGTTCGTTTTTCGTTTTAAAAGTATGCTTTTAAAATACTTAGATTTGAGTTGTATGTTCAACCAATCAACAATATGAATCAACAATGTAAATATCTAAACTAATACTAAATAACAATCATAACAATATAAAGAAATGAGAGAAGGAACAATTAAACAAAGACACCAAAATTTATAGTGGTTAGGCTACGAAGCTCTTCCTCGCCCTACTCCACTCCCCGAGTATCTTACTCGAGATTTCACTATGTCAACAAGCTCCCTTAATGCGGAGAAAACCGTTTATACGTCGCTTATGTTGTTTTCCGACACTAAGCTAAATGTCGAGTCTTAATCTTAGCTAGAACCAATCTACCACTTCACAAACACTATACAATCACAAGATCTACACTATCGAATTTACACACAATCTGAATTACACAATTACACAAGATAATTACAATAGAGATTTGATACTTAGAAGAAGAGAGGAGAGATCACTAAATAACAATTCGTTTCTTGGCGAATACGAATGTTCTTCTCTTGCACTTGATAGAGAGGAGAGATGAGAATAAGAGATTAGATTACTTGAAACAAGATCAAATAATGTTAGTGATCAAGAGATTTAGTGAGAGAAAGAATGTTTTTAAAAAGAGAAAGAAGACTGGAAAAATTCGTGCAAAGAGGTATGTTTTTCTGCCAGAAATAGTGCAATATTTATAGCCAGCAAATCAAACGGTCATCTGCTGGCGGTCCTAGATATATCTAGGGCCGCCGTACCTATATGGGGGCCGCCTAGTAGACTCCGCTCCTATTTTTGTCTTTTTGTGAGGAAGGTTGTATCTGATATGCAAGCTTTCATTTTGGGGGGAAAATTTAAATTTAAAATTTAAGTTTTAAATAAAACTTTTCTTTTAATTAAAAAGTATTTTGTATATTTATTTTTGTGAAAATACTTTTGTAAAAATGTGATGGTTAAGAAAAAATATTTTCTTGATCACTAATCATGCTTAATGATTTGTTTGTACATACCTTAAGTGATCACTAATCTTAGAAATGGGATTTTACGATTAATAATTTGTAAATGTTTATTTTTATCGTAAACGTTTTTACATTTTGTTATTATCAAAACATTGAGAGGTCAAAAAATATAATTAACGATTTTAGACATTATTTGTATTAACAAAATCTATAAATTAACCAACACTTATATAAAGTATTTTTCTTGTGTTCTATTATATTTTTAACATCATTTCATTACATGAATATATAAATACGAATTCAAGATCAAGCTCATCTTATTTTATAAATCTACAAAATAAACCCTAAGTGGTGATTAACACATAAGATGATATAAAATATGAAATTGAATAATTAGAAAGATTAGGGTTTATGTTTAGACCTCAATGAAGATGTATGAAGATGATACACAAATCAAACCCAAGTATTTATCCCTAAATACTTATAAGAAAACCCTAATTTCTTGCTTGAACAAACCCTTGTATAATCAACCCCAAGCTTTCAAACCACCTTGATATACCTTAGATATTATACCTAAAACACTTGTATGCTTAATACCTTGCTAGAATAAAAACTATGGAAACCCTAGTTAAGTATTTTGAGCTGTGGGTTATTGGGTGCAAAGGAGAGGATTTGTGTGTTTTGTTTACTTGTGAAATGAGAGAGTACGTGTTAATAATACTTAGGACTTTCCTTATATAGCAAGATGTATTAGAAAACTACCTTAATAAACCATGAACTAGGAGGTGGTTTGAGTACATAGTGTAAGGTGTTCTCCTTCTCCCTAGGAGGAGGTAACGGCCACAAGGAGGGGGAGGGTACAATGATGTGTCAATTTATGGAGAAGTGGGATTAAGGTTGTACATGAGTTGTTTATAACTAGAATAGAAGTGACACTAGTCGGATTTAAGGATTTATTTATGTATGTATAAGCTTGGATCCGGCCTAAGGCTTATAGAAGTGAAGAATTGATTAAATTTTGGGTATTAGATATAATAGTGGGTATTTGTTTGAGTATAGATAGGTATTGGTGCTTCTGTGTATGCCTAAATGTATTTTATTACGAAACGTAAATGTTTTACGTACCCAATAAAAATAAAATATGAAAAGTTATAAATTATCCTCGTAATAATTATATAAAACTTGTTTGACATAAACTTTTACTTGTTTGATGTTCGTTTACGTTGAATGCTGATTTTTAGTTTACGCGTTTTAACTAAACGATGAAAATTAAAAGCAAACACGTAAAAGCCTAAAAATAAATAATGGAAAGTATTGAGTCATAAAATGACCTGAAATAATAGATTGTTACAGTCTTCCCCCATTAAAAGAGCCTTGTCCTCAAGGCTCAAGATGCGGCACTTGTCGAGGGTGCGGTTTTTGTGAAGAGATGCGAATACTTCTTTCGAAATTGATCTTCACGTTCCCATGTAAACTCAGGACCTCTCCTGGAGTTCCATCAAACCTTGACAATCGGAATGCGGCTTTGCTTTAACTGCTTGACTTCACGATCCATAATCTCCACTGGTTCTTCAACGAAGTGAAGCTTATCGTCAATGTTTATTTCATCCAACACAATTGCCAACGGCTCGTCGGATAAACATTTCTTCAGATTGGATACATGAAACGTGCTATGAACCATGCTTAGTAGTTGAGGAAGTTCGAGTCTGTAAGCAACGGTTCCTACTTTTTCCAACACCTTGAAAGGGCCAATATACCTCGGGTTCAACTTCCCCCGTTTGCCAAAATGGATAACCCCTTCCCAAGGTGACACTTTTAACATAACCTTGTCTCCAGCTTGAAATTCTAAGGGCTTACGCCTCACATTACCGTAACTCTTTTGTCGATCATGAGCGACTTAAATTCTTTGTTTGATTTAAATAATTTTCTCAGTTGTCACATGAATGATTTTTAGACCGGTAAGCTGAGTATCTCCGACCTCGGCCCAGAAAACAGGTGAACGACACTTACGACCATAAAACGCCTCAAATGGTGCAGCTTTAATGCTTGTCAGATAACTATTGTTGTATGAGAACTCAATTAGTGGTAAGTGTCTATCCCAACCATTTCCAAAGTCAATCACGCAAGTGCGTAACATATCTTCTAGTGTCTGAATAGTTCTTTCGCTTAGTCCATCAGTCTGTGGATGGTAAGCAGTACTCATATCCAAGCGAGTACCCAAGGCCTTCTGAAATGACTTTCAGAAATGTGATATAAATCTACCGTCACAGTCACAAATGATTAAGACTGGTATTCCAAGTCTCGTGACTACTTCTTTCATGTATAGTCTTGTCAATTTATCCACTGGGTCATTTTCCTCATTGGTAAAAAGTGTGTAGACTTGGTAAGATGGTCTACAATTCCCCAAATGGTATCATAACCACTTGACGTCCTTAGGAGCTTGGTGATAAAACCCATGATGATTTTATCCCATTTCCACTGAGGTATCTCTTGTTGCACCAACAAACCAGATGGTTTTTGGTGTTCAGCTTTGACCTTTAAATACGTCAAACACTTGCTAACATAATTAGCTATATCGGCTTTCATGTTGGGCCACAAATATAATTTCTTCATGTCTTGGTACATCTTGTCGAAACCCAGATGAACAGAATATTATGACTTGTGGGACTCATGCATAATCAAGGTCCTTAGATCACCATAGCATGGCAACCAACTTATGTTATTATAACACAGTGTTTCGTTAGCACACAGTTCTAGCATACCTCCCACATCTTTAACCTTGAGGTTTTTTGGTTTTCTTACCTCAGTCTGAGCTTCCAAAATTTGCTTGGGAAGATCCAAACCAATAGTCATAACTAAGGCTCGTACCCGTAATGGCTTAATTCGTTCTTTTCTGCTTAAAGCATCAGCTACTACATTTGCTTTCCCTAGGTGATAACGAATTTTGCAATCGTAATCACTGAGCAATTCTAACTAACGACGTTGTCTCATGTTCAACTCCTTCTGATCAAGGATATGTTATAAACTTTTGTAATCAGTAAACACGGTACACTTTGTTCCGTACAGATAGTGTCTCTAAATATTAGAGCGAACACTACCGCTCCTAACTCTAAGTCATGGGTGGTGTAATTCTTCTCGTGAATTTTCAGTTGTCGTGATGCATAAGCAATCACCTTCTTATTTTGCATTAAGACAACACCTAAACCTTTATGCGAAGCATCGCAATAAACAATAAAGTTCTCAGCTCCTTTAGGTAAAGCTAAGATTGGTGCATTACACAGTGTCTGCTTTAATAACTAAAAAGCGGCTTCTTGTTTGTCACCCCAATCAAACTTGACCTTCTTATGGGTTAGCTTGGTCATTCATTTGGCGATCTTGGAAAATCCTTCAATGAATCTTCGATAATAACCGGTAAGACCTAAAAATTGACGGATCTCCATTGCAGTCTTAGGAGATGCCCAATCTTTAAAAGACTTGATCTTGGCCAGATCCACGTGAATGTCATTACTGTCAATCACGTGACCGAGGAACTGTACCTTGGGAATCCAAAATTCACACTTAGAAATTTTGGCATACAACTCCTCCTTCTTAAGCAACTCTAAGATTAACTTACGATGCTCTTCATGTTCTTGCTTGCTCTTTGAGTAGATCAGAATATCGTCAATAAAGACAATGATAAATTTATCCAGATATGTCTTGCATACCTGATTTATGAGATCCATAAATACAGTCGATGCGTTCGTTAAACCAAATGGCATAACTTGAAATTCATAATGGCCATATCGAGTTCTGAATGTGGTCTTCGAGATGTCTTCTTCACTGAGAACATCAAATATTTAATACTTTTTAGTGGCAAAATACCCCCTATATTACCTGTAAATGTTTCACTAATACTCGAAAACGAGATATTTTCTATCATCTTGTAGTTTTCAGGTGAAATGCAGGAAAGTGACAAGAAACAAGGGAAAATGGCTTAAAGTGTAATTATCTGAAGAATGTTACGGCGTAACACCATAAATGGTTACACCATAACATATATCAAGCAAGTATAAAGATCAAGGACAACTTTACGGCGTAACACCATATCTAGTTACGCCGTAAACATGTATTTAGAAGGAAATCTTACCAAAGATAGAGTTACGGCGTAACACCCCTTATGGTTACGCCATAACCATGAAGATCCACAAATATAAAATGAAGATCACGTACGTATTGATATTATTTAAAGGTTACGGCGTAACATAATATCTGGTTACGCCGCAATAATTGCTTATTTATGGAATACCGTGTAAGAAGGTTACGGCGTAACACCTTTAACGGTTACGCCGTAACAAGTTCGATACTTATAAATAGAGGCCTCATTCAAGCTATTACGACATCACTTCCTCCACAGCCAATTGGAGAGGCGACAAAGGCTTCCAACCTTCAAAGAATTCCACTTAGAGTCCAAGGGAGATCACACTTTACTTACTTTTTGTATTTAATTGTTCAAATACAAATACTATAAGAATTATGAGCTTTTAATCTATGATTACTTCTATTTCTTGCTGTGTTTTCATTACCATGAGCGGCTAAGCAATTAAAGTGCTGGCCTAGTTATGTAGTTACTATTGTTATGATGTTTGTTTCTTGTTAGATTATGGTTTCGTTAAATATTCCTTGACTATCGTGTAACCCTGGGTTTTGGTAGTACGGGTGGTTTAGACCTTGTTTGCCCCATTATTCGATTATCATGTCAATATGGGATCCATCAGGTACTAGGGAGGATCTATGACTCTATCCCTAGTGTAGGAACTAACCGGTCTTTGATCTTATCACTCAATGTACTTAAAAAGCACAGGTGCTCTTTCAGAGAGGGTTAATAATCTGTATAGGTTATTAGATAAGTTTTGATAATAGTTAGGATTAATCACTACAACCTGGATATCCTACCTCCTATACGATTTAGACTGAGTCAGAATTGCGGGAAGTATAGGATAGACTAAATATACCTATTCAATTCTATCGACCTTAGAAACTACTAATGAAACCATAGTTTGACATTGCACAGGAAAACATTTTTATAACAGTAGTAATGAAGTAACCAGGTTAGCACGTTTTCTCTCCTGATATCTCTAACTCTTTTAATTTTAAGTAATTAATTTTATTGTTATTTATTTCAAATCAATCCAAAAAACCATTTTTAAATGTGACATTTCAAATTAAAACTAATTACAACTTAGCTCTTGGGACGACCTTGGATTTACCATTCTATAATACCCACGATTGGGTTCTCTGCCTGTTAGTGTGTTGTCAGGTAGATCGAGTTTTATAAATTTAAAAATTGATAAATTAATATTTAAAAGAAAATACGCATCAAGTTTTTAGCGCCGCTGCCGGGGAGCTAAAAATAGAATTAATTTGATTATTTCATTATTTCTCTTCTTTCCCTAAACTCTATATCTGCAGAAACTATGGCAGGAGTAGACATCGATACTCTCACCATGGAACAATACTTAGCATTGTCACGAGAAAACCAGGCACCGGGCGTGGTTAAACCTAAAATCAGAGGCAATGTCAATTTTGAAATCAAGAGTCAATTCATGTGCGAATTGAGGGAAGACACTTTCTCTAGGAACAAGAACGAGGATGCTCACGATCACATTGATCGGGTCCTCAGCATCGTTGGCTTATTCAATATTCCTGGAGTTTCTAAAGATGCAGTCATGCTCTGAGTTTTTCCCTTTACTTTTACCGGGGCCGCAAAAAGATGGGTGGACAGACTCGCCCCAAGAACTATCAATACCTGGGATCTCCTCAAAAAGGCCTTTATCCAAAGGTATTACCCACCTTCCAAGATAGCGAAGCGGCTTAAAGATATTCACAACTTCATGCAAGAAGGAGACGGATCATTATATCAAGCTTGTGAGCAGTTGAATGACCTGCTATACAAGTGCCCTACTCACGACATCAATAGTCATCAAAAGGTAAATATCTTCTATAAGGGTTTGAGCACTATGAACCGTCAACTGCTTGATTCGTAGGGACTAATTCTCGGGATGACACCAGCCTAAGTCTCATAGAAATTCAGACCATGGCTGACCATTCTCAAAAATGGCATGATGGAACGACAAGCAGGAATATTGGAAGCAGTAGTAGCAATGATGGACTAGCTGCTCTGGTAAATAAGTTGGACAACCTGGGATGAGACATGAAGAAGATAAAGGAAAGTGTTCATGCAATCCAGGTTGGATGCCAAATTTACGAAGGACCTCACCTCGACAAGGATTGTCCCCTCAACGAGGAAGTTAAACAAGTTAAAGAGGTCAGATATGGAGAATTTGGATAAACAACGCCTTTTAACGGGAGTAATGGAGGAAAGTTTCGTATAAGACCACCTGGATACTACACTAAGACTGATAACCTTCCACCGTATGGTGAAAGGAGGGAAAGCTTAGAAGAATGATTGGCTAAGCATCAAGAGGAATCTACACGAAGAAGTACTAAAATGGAGGTGTGGATTAAGAAACTTCAAAAGAATGCCAAGATTAACACTAGGAACCAAAGCGCCTCGCTCAAGAATTTAGAGACCCAGATTGAACAATTAACTAAGGAAATCCACTCGAATAAAACCCCTGACTCATCCTCAGGACAAATTAAAATAGTTACTGCTAATCAAGAAATGTCGGTGCTCAACAAACTCCATGGAGTGTCCTTCATATCGAAAACTAAAAGTGATACTCCTGATGCCCTACAACACCAACTGCCACCCAAAGAATTAAATCTAGGAAGCTTCACGCTTCCCTGCACCATCGGTAACTTTAACTTTTATGCTATGGCCGACTTAGGAGCTAGTGTAAATGTTTTACCTAAGACTATTTTTGAGTATTTAGATTTAACAAACCTTAGTGAAACCGATATGTTAGTGGAAATGGCAGATATAAGAAAAAGGCACCACTTGGGATAGTTAGAGATGTACTCGTAAAAATTGATAAATTCTTGTTCCTGTCTGACTTCGTAATTCTTGATCAAACCCCTAATTCAACTGTCATTTTAGGAAGACCCTTTTTGGCCACCGTTTACGCCCAGATTAGTGTTTTTGAAAAAGAAATATTAGTAGGGATAGGTGAAGAAAGGGTAACTTTTAACATAAATAGGATGACCATAACTTCGCCCCTATTGAGGGAATCTTTGTGTTAAACTCGATTAAAACTGATAAACCGATCACTAAAAGATTGAAGATAAGTGATGACACTACTACAACACATTTTTGTAAACCTATATACAAAAATATGATAAGGACTTTAAGGCTTGGCCATCATGTAGCCCATTTAGGAACAAATGTGATGGGGGCATGAAATTTATGGGATCAATAAGCTTAGTAAAACAAAATATTGGTTTTTCCCTAATAACAACGAATGGAAGGAAATGAAATGAGGTGGGGTATCGTTTACGAACTTTTTAATGATAAGATATGGTAGCTGTCAGGTTGAGGATTCTGTTTGGAGCAAAAGGTATTTAGAATGGTGTAATGAAAATTCTCATGATAAGAAACCTAGGCCTAGAGATTACACTTTTAAAGAATGGGTAAAGTTTAAGAAATGACACCTAAACATAAGTAAATCAGTTAGGAAAGATTTATTTAGATTATAGGTGATTGATCGGTTTACTAAGGCATTAGATCCTAATGAAAACCCTTTAGAAAGATGTTTAGATGAATACAAATGGGTATTCCATACATAAATAGAACAACTTGCAGATGAATACGAAATAAAAATTGGAGAAAAGGGAAAATCCTTGAAGAAATATAGGCAAAATGTAAAAGAGCTCGATGTAAGAATAAAGATTGGTGGTATGATTACTGCTATGAGGATGAAGAAAAACGGAATTAGGTAATAAAATGTAAAAGAGCTTGAACATGTTTGATCTTGGTTCAAAAACCGGATAGATTCCCCTACACTTATTGTTGCAAAATACCTTTGATTGCAAATAAAACGAAATTACAAACAAACAAATCATGGTTACAAGATAGAGTTCGAACATGATAGAATAAAATGAAAAGAATAAAACACAAGACACTCCTAATGTGCGGGAAAAGTAAATATTAGGTTGCCTCCCAAAAAGCTCTTTTCTTTATTTTACGAGTCTTTTAGCTAGACTCGAAGTTACATCATCGTCTTTGTTGGTGTCCAATAAGTTATTTTGATACGGCTTCACCCGTTGTTTATTTACGATAAATTTGCTTCCTTCTTCATCGTAAAGCTTAATTGCTCCGTTTTTCATGTCTTTACTTACCGAAAATGGACCGTACCATCTTGACTTTAGTTTCCCAGGGAATAGTCTTAATCGTAAATTAAAGAGAAGTACCTTATCGCCTTTTTTCATAGTTAATTGTCAATTTTATTCGTTTATCGTGCCACCTTTTCATTCTTTCCTTGTATAAGATGGATGATTCGTAGACGTCGAGCCTTATTTCGTCCAACTCATTAATTTGTAAGAACCTATTTTCCTCGGATTTTGTAAGGTCCATGTTGCATTTTTTTATGGCCCAATATGATTTATGTTCTAATTCGACAGGAAGATGGCATGCCTTGCCGTAGATTATCCTAAACGGGGTTGTTCCTAAAGGGGTTTTAAATGCTGTCCGAAATGCCCATAATGCATCATCTAATTTATATGACCAGTCCTTCCTGTTGTTCCCGATGGTGTTTTCGAGAATACGTTTTATTGCTCGGTTAGTGTTCTCGACTTGTCCGTTTGTCTGAGGGTGATACGCGGTTGAGAATCGATGAACTACCCCATACCTTTTCATTGCTTTCTGCATTTGGTGGTTACAGAAATGTGTACCCCTATCGCTAATAAGGGCCTTTGGTATTCCAAATCGAGGGAATAGTCTCTTGAGGAAGTTTACTAAGTTTCGAGCATCATTGGTGGGAAAGGCTTGAGCCTCTACCCACTTTGATACGTATTCAATAGCTACCAAGACATATTTATTTTTGTTTGATGAGGGTAAAGGTCCCATAAAATCAATCCCCCATACATCGAATATTTCACAGACTTGGATGTATTTCTGAGGTGTTTCGTCCCTTGATGAAATGTTTCTTGCTCGCTGACATGCATCGCAAACCTAGACCAACTTGCGTGCATCGCAAAAGATATATGGCCAGTAAAACCCAGCCTCAAAGACTTTTCTTGCTATGGTGGCGATGCCATGATGTCCTTCAGATGGTCCGCCTGTGACATTGTCGAAGAATTTGTGCTGCCTCTTCTCCGGCCACACATCTTCGTATGATTCGGTCATCATACTATTTGAATAGGAAGGGCTCATCCCAAAAGTAATGCCTCAAGTCGCTGAAGAATTTTTGTTTCTCTTGAAGGGTGGATCGGAAAGGTAGTACTCGGCTAGCTAAATAGTTAGCATAGTCGGCGTACCATGGTTCGTCATTCTTGTCGGAGATTTCCATCAATTACTCTTCAGGAAATAAGTCCTTTATCTCAGCCTAGGTTAGCTTCCCCAAGTCGGGGTTTTCGAGTCGGAAGAGATGATCTGCTGCTATATTTTTAGCACCTTTCTTATCACGGATCTCGATATCGAATTCCTAGAGCAGCAAGATCCATCGAATTAGGCGTGGTTTTGCATCTTGTTTTGTGAATAGATATCGCAAGGCAGAATGATCCGTGAAAATGATGGTCTTGGATAAGACCAGGTATTGACAGAATTTATCGAATGCAAAGACAACAACCAGAAGCTCATTTTCGGTAGTTGTGTAGTTTTCTTGTGCTTGGTTTATTGTTTTGTTGGCGTAGTGTATGGGCTTAAAATGTTTGTCGATCCTTTGTCCTAGTACTGCCCCGGCAGCATAATCGCTTGCGTCGCACATGATTTCAAATGGTAGTGACCAATCTGGCTTGATCATGATTGGTGCTTGTGTCAATTCACGTTTTAATGTGTCGAATGCTAGGATGCATTCTTCGGAGAAGTTGAATGGTGCAACTTTAACTTGGAACTGGGTCATTGGGCGTGCGATCTGTGAAAATCTTTTATGAATCTTCTATAGAAACCAACGTGTCCTAGAAAGCTTCGAATGGCTTTTACATTTATTGAATATGGTAGTTTAAAAATTGCCTTGATTTTTGCTTTATCGACCTCTGTTGGATCGTTTACTGAATAGATCTTAACCTTTAGCTTGTAAAAGGTTTGTTCCTTTAGATAATTCTAAAACAACAATAATGAAACACTGATTTGAACACTATTGATTATGCGGAAACTAATCAATAATGCTAAGAAGAACAATATTAAGAATTACAAAAGAACTTTATATTATCACTTGAATCTGCCTAGGTTATAGATTACAACGACTATGATTGCTAGTAGATCTCTATTGATCTGTGTAGAACTATATCTACTAACTATGCCTTGGGGTCCTTTTATAGACTAAGGAAACCCTAATGGGCTTTACAAAACGTGTATAAAGATCATGCATATCCTTTCCTAAGATATCTCATGTATATCTTATAAACGGTACAAACTATTTTATACTAACGGTACTAACTATCTAATCAGTACTAACATTTTGTACTGTCAGTACAAATTACAACTAGCGATACTAACTAATATAACTAACGGTACTAAGTCAGGAATGCATAATTCCCAACAATCCTCCCCTAAACATGATTGTTAAACTTGTTTAACTTCATGTTTCTTTAGTGTAAACATCTTGTAGACCAGGAGGATGTATCCAAACACTCTGTCAAATCTTGATCTTTATATCAATTTCCTATCATTGCTTTTCTAGCATTAATGAATATTTCTGGGATTATATAAAAGCCCCTATTTAAGCAGTTTTATTTTTCCTGCATTAGTACTAGTATTAAGCACTTTCATTAATTTTTTGAATTTTTTTATAAAATAGTTTAGTATTTTTAATTTAATTTTCTAGATTAAAATAGTTTTTAATTCATAATAAATAAAATAAAAGTAAAAAAAATATAATTCTTTTTTCTAAAATTATTTTTAGTCATTTAGGATTTATAAAAAATAAAAAAACATTTTTAGGGTTAATTTTTGATAATTTAGATTTTAAGTCGTGTTTTTTAGAATCTCGTTAGCGTTTTTAGCCCATATCTTTAATCGCCTTTATTGTTTGCTTGCTTTTACGTGTTTGTGCATTATAATTGTTAGAAATAGGAAACCAAATCAAAATCTTAAAATATTCAATCACGCGATCACAAACTCAACCTCGATTTTCAATTCGCACCTCGTCGGGATACGACTCGGGAAGGTTTTGAATTTTACTTTGGATAAAAGTAATCTTCTATAAAACCTTTTGGAATACTTATTACTATACTATTATTGACTAATCCTTATACTATATTTTACGTATACGTATTTGGTTGAAATCAAGGTTATCTTGATTTGACTTTATCTTCCCCACTGTTGAAGATATGATGTTTGAGCTTTTGCCTTCTTTAGTCTTATCTTTGTCTTTTCTTGTTTGTCATGGTTGTATTCATCCATGCTTTAGACGACTGTAAACATTCTTTTGGTGTCGTTTATGTGATCTTGATCTTGAGCCTTCATCTTTTGACTTTGGGTTCTTGAGATCTTTCATCTTGCATCATCTCCTTGACTTGAATCATCTTGATTTAACTTTCTTGATTAACTTGTGCTCTTGACCGACATACTCATACTTATTGTATTCTTGTTTGACTAATATGAACAATAAGCTAAACAATCACCCCAAAATTGCGATTTCTTGATTTTGACTTTGAAGATCTTGAGGGGAGGAAGTTTATGATCAACAAACTTTTATGCTAAAATGATTGACTATAGAAAGCTTGAGTAGTGAGTATGTAGGTAAAGAATCCGTCTTCACTGTTACATTATAGCAACAGCCGAGACGAATCAATTTTGCATTTAAAAGGTTAGTGATAAACAACAAATAAGAACAAAATGTCTTTGTCACTAATCGTCAAATATATTGCAATAACCATGAGTTCCCCCCGTTAATCATTGATAAATACTGCCTATAATTAGATAAATACATAAGAATCTTCCTGACAGGGTTTTCGCAGCTGTACGAAGCCGTTTTCTTGTAACTAGAGCGTCCTCAAGCAGA
Source organism: Tanacetum coccineum (assembly GCA_026074375.1). Classification (NCBI taxonomy): domain Eukaryota; kingdom Viridiplantae; phylum Streptophyta; class Magnoliopsida; order Asterales; family Asteraceae; genus Tanacetum; species Tanacetum coccineum. The sequence goes on from BQNB010024982.1 coordinate 50,181, forward strand.
TAACAATGAAAGAGTAAATCAGATATGTTACTAATCTTTTCTAATAAAGTCGTTAATTCATTTACTAGACCAAATCGATATCTAGTTGCCACAAGTTCGATTCATATAGAATCTTGCAAGTTACCTACCAAGAGCTTGTTTTATGATGGTCAAGAAGGATTTTCCATCTTCAACTGTGAATACTTAAGTATCACACGGATGATCTGGCAAGAATCTCAAGGATAATGCTAAGGATATTTGAATATGACTTGTGAACATTATAGAGTTCAACAAGAGTATTTTTTTCATTTTTTGAACATGTGTCCTAATAGATTTATAATTTGTCTTTTCTTGGCTCTAGACTCGATTTGTGCACTTTGGTTTTTGTAATCGGATGCTGGAGCAGACTGCCACCTATTTAATATCAACAATCTTGAAGTGAGATGTAAATAGATAATGTGTGTATCTTCGTGACAAATGAGACAAGTTTCTTTTGGGAGAAACTCAAATGGCTAGGAAGGGTTGTGCATTGCATCATTGGGTCCATGACGGCTTTTTTTATATCAACAATCATCATTGTGATTTTGATAGATTATGTATTGGACTTCCAGTTTCTGACCTAAGTTGAAGAGGTAGGGCTTTCTTGTCTTTTATACCATATTATCCATGACAAGTCTTTTTCATTCTTTAACCCCTTCAATGCTTACTAAGACGTCATCACTAACACCTTGTTGTGATTGTTCCAGTGTTTGCTCAATTATAGTCCGCATTCTTCCCTATTCACATTCATCTCTAGATTATAGCCTACGGACTGCTATTTCTAACTATGGATAGTCCTTAGGTAGATCCATCTGATTCTGGTTGGATCATAGAACTTATACCTAACCTTAACCACCTTATGACTTTATTAACATCGTGTGAATTAATTGGTTTGTTGGGAATAGAGATCGAACCAAAAAAACCTTTTTTCTGATATTTTGAAATACCCCCTACACATGTGCACCGAAATTCAAAATTGTTTTGCACATGAAGGAAAGAGTTTCACTTAGAGTCTTAAAGATCACATTCTTCTATATCACATTTTAATCATATTTTCTCCCTTTATTTTAAATAATAAACATTTAGTCAAATTTGAAAATTACCGAATTTGATTAAAATTTAATGACAATTGAAAAAATTCCTTGAGGAGAAAAATTATACCACGATATTGCATGAATTCATGTTCCTAATAGCTCCGCTTCAACAGTATATGTGGGATACCAATATTTATTAAAACTTGACATTGGAATAAAAAATTGATATGACACCACAAAATGTTAAAGACGGAGTGAGATTCCTTAGTGAACAATGTATATTATTATTTAACATTATAATTTCCACATTTTAATTTCATGAAATGTGTTTGGATACATAAAATTGACGTTTATGAGACGTACCCAAAACATCAAAAGGCTTTATTTTAAAAGCTCCCCCTCATAAATTGATCCACATAAAATGACATTGTAAGTACCACACTTTTTAAAACTTATTTGAGGAAGGGAGTGTCGAACACATAATTTTAACAAATACCAATTATTATGGAAAAATATCACAAATTATATTGTGAACAATTTGACATGAAAAGTTCTTTTTGAAAAATTATGTTTAAATTAACGGTTAGTTTTTCAAAATACAAGATAAAAGACAACTCATCTATTTAAAGAGTAAAGCGAAAACTGAAATGTTACTCTCCGCTAATTTGACATTCTGACCGAGTTAATGCACTGACGTGTACATAAGTCATAAAGAGAATTTAGAAATGACATGTTTTGAAAGCATTTGAAACTCTTGGTCAAACTTCATTTACACGCCCATGTCGATGAATAAACAACAGTTTCAAGGAACGTAACATGTTATTATACCAAGATACATGTCGAGAAGATTCTATATTGAATTTTTGGAAATTTTTTTGATTTTATATTTTGTCTTTATAGAATTTATATTTTTGTATTTTCTTTTTATAGGTTTTATAATTTTGTATTTTCTTTTTTTCAAAAATATTTATAAATCAAAATAAAGAGAAAAACAAAAATATTTACAAGTTGAAGTTTCCGCTAGGAGTGACAGTCGTTGCTAGATGAAGCTGAATCAGGTTGTTGTTGACGTTTATCGGATGCATCAGCAGTAGTAACAACGGAAGACTTTGAAACAACTTGATTTTCTCCATTGAAATATTCGTCGAACAAAGGACCGAATAGACTTTCCAACTCTATCATATCTGTTGTAGGAACTTTTGTTGACATTGTGGTGCGAGGCTTGAACCGTTTTGTTCAAATGTCATTTGACATTAAGGTTCGAGGCTTGATCTATTATGAATAAACGCATCTGACATTTGAGGTTCTATGGCTTGAGCTGTTGTTTTCGAAATTCCCGTTCTTTTTTTTAGCATTTTTCTGAATCCACTATGGCATGTTTCTAAGATATCAGCTTTTTCAGCAACCATACTCTGAGATTTTCTGGCTTGACATTGTTAGATGTACCTGCACTTAAATCAAAACCTAGTTCCTTCTAATCATTGATTGAACTACCTGCACTTAAATCCAGAGTTTGTTTGCTTTCATAAATATTAGGGATATCTACATTTAAACCATGTGTGGGTTCACTGTCATCCTTGCTTGTACAAGAGTCGAATAACTTCCCTGTAGGAATCCACCTAAGACCAACAGATTTGAAAATTCTACCGTGTATTCCACTAAGATCAGATCTAGAGATGTTTTCTCATACACAACGGAAGCTTATTAGAGAAAACCTCATTCCCCTTGTAAAGATCTGCTACCAGGTTTTTGAGTATGAACTCTTTTGATCTACGGGTTTTGTTATTGTTTCTAGTCATTATTGATTGAATCTTAGCATTGAATTCACTTCCTTTAGTGAGTTTTGTTAAACAAGCATACATTATTTGCATAAAGACATACTTATGACATGTAGAACAAAAAAATTGTTTGGAATCATCAAAGAACTAGAACCTTAAAATGAACTGCTTTGGGCACAGCCGATGATCCATTACGCCAACTACACTCTAGATACAGGTAAACTCCTAGTTGAAGGATTAGTGCTCATAGGTATTTGGTTTTGGCTACCATCTAGCCGTGCTTTGAAATCAATTCAGAAGGTATCACAATAGTTTTTGGAGTTCCTATCTCTCTTCTTATTTCTTTTTCCCTAGCTTAATCTAGATAGAGAATTAGTATGAACCATGACATTTATGAACTAAATTTTGGCAAGTTCTTAGAACTATCCTATATTTGCTAGATGCAATCATATGATCAGGTTTAGTAGAAACTGATTCTCTTCTCTATAAATAGTGTTGATTACTGGACTTGACAAATTGTATTACTCCACATCAACTGGTAAGTCCAAACTGTGGTTTTCTGACATTAAGGGTCTTTCAGATTTATACGCATTGGTCGGTTTGTCTCACAATTGATTGTTTTCTTGAGATTATAAAACTGATTCTCCAAGAATGAAGTTTAGCAAACTTAGTATCTACACTAATTTTCCTTTAAAACTTCCTTAAGTCATTTTTAAAGCAGCAATTGCCAAACCCTATCCTAAATCTGAGCTTTTAAATCAGACATTAATTAGCAAGCAGCAGAAGTGTCTGAGCTATAGTCTTAGATCTCGTAATTTTAATAGAATCATAACAAATAGTTTTAATGCCCCCTTTGCCAAAGTCATCTCTTCCTTCTAATTATAGCCACATTATTTTCAAATTTGAAATTCATGTGTTTCAAGTACATCATCTTTCCTTTTTGATTCATGGCTATATTACTTGTTTCATTTCAAAATTTGAACAATGTTGTCCCTGATTTTAAAGTTTGATTTTATATTTAAGTTTGAGATCAATACAATGTGCTTCCATTCTTAGAAAAAACTAAATCTTTGGAAATTCGGACAACAGTTCTTTTTGATTAAAATAATTTCAGACTTCGATGATTGTTTTCATTCGTCAGTTGTCTGGTTAATTATGTGATGCATCCACGCATTGGACTTTTAACTAGACGTTGTTTACAGGATACTGGTCAACCCTACCTTTATTAATGATTTTAGGTTGCTTAGTATGTTGTTCTCTTATAGTAAAGATATTACATTCAGCAGTCAATTGTACCTCAGCCATTGGCTCTTCGTCATATATGGGTCTGATATCTGCATCATCAGCATCTATATCATTTCCTGGTCTGTTGTTGTCATCTTGCACTTCTGATTATGTTCCACTGCTTTCTATGACAACCAAATCATCATCTACTGCTTTACCCGTATCAATCTTACTCTCTTGCATCTGCATATGTCTTTTATTCACCCTTATATCATACTGTCTTTGATGACGTGTTATTTCAGCAACAGACTTTTTGACATTACCCATGTGTTAAAGTAGTGTATCTCTGAAGTGTTTAACCTCGGTTCCAATGTATTCAACAAAGTACTTTTCTGTCATTTGACTGTCATAATCCAAAGTAAACCGTGGATCCGTAAACCTCTAAAACTGGTTGTTTACCACTAAAAGGCTAACCAATGGCACCAACTTCTTGATATTCAACTTTGTCAAGTTGCTTTTGTAGTTGATTTAACTTTGAGTACATTGTACTTTGTGAAGGTATCAACATCTAGACCAAAGGGGGGGGGGGGGTGGGGGGGGTGGGGGGAAAGACATGTAATGCCCATTTGAATACCTTTACAGATCTTATGCAATCAATGAAGGATTGAGAACCACAAATCTAGTATTTTCTGCACACGCTCTTTGAATTCTGAATTGAAAGCGTTTTCAAACGTTGTTCTGAGTTTTGTTAAAATAGTCTTGCAATCAGTTTGAGAAATTATTTCTTTGGTAAGATGCTGTTCTAGTAAATCCAAGTCTTGAGCGAATGTTCTTTTAAAGATAGGCATGGTACCAAAATCTTGTAAAGTATCTGTGAGAAACTTAAATTGTGACTGAATTGCTCTAATACTTTGCATGCATCGTTCTTTTAAAAGTTGTGTCTTCTCTTGAACTTTAGAAGTTGAACACAGAATAACAGTGTCAGTTGTGAAGAACACCATATGATTGAGTAGCAAATTGGTATTGGTATTTGACATTTTGTTGTTGTGAATGAATTTCGTATCTTAAGTAGGTAAAGTGATTGTTGTTGTGGATTGAAATCAATTAACATTCACGGGATTTTACAAGTCAATGATTAAAACCGAGAAAAGAATGGAATCTTACATGAGATTTTTTACAAGAATCCAAGAAGAAACCGTGAAACAATGATTAATTGTTGTTGAAATCGTTGTTGTTGTAGAAGGATTTGAGCTTTTGTTAACGATTGATGAGCTTAAAACGACAAATGGTGCATAAACATTCAACTTAAAATGAGTACCGGTTGATTAAAACTCAAATAAGGACTAACGATGCAAGTACGATATCACATTGAAGGACAAAACGTATGAAATGGTGACATGTAAGGACTAACGGTGAAAAGAAGTTTCAACAATGAGGGTTATTAAACAAGACAAGGACTAACTTTGAAAGACTACTTGAGTTCATAGGACTGCATGTGTAATTTGTCTAAAAGTGTTAATTAATAGAACACATTCCCTCCTTTTCTTTTTCTTGTTCATTTTATAGTTTAATAAAAAATGGGAACGAACTCATTTACAACTTGTCTTCGCGGAGTCGTAACGGTATCGACGGTGCAAACAAAAATATATCCACGTTGATCGAAACGAATTCACAATCGTAATGGTATAGATTATAAGTCCCGAAACTAACCGACACTCGAAACTAAAAAATCCGAAAAGAGTTAAAAACGTGTATATGATGCTTAAGAAGAGTTTTTCAAATTCGGTTCTTAAAGGGATGTTGCGAATTCGGTTCCTTAGAAAGAGTGTTAAGAGTTCGGTTGAAGTTGTATACTGCGAGTTCGGTTGAAGTTGTAAACTGCGAGTTCTGTTTCAAAGGGAATTGCTAGTTCGGTTCCTTAAGAAATTGCGTATCCGATTGTTACTTGTCCACTGCGAATCCGTTGCCTTCTTCACTCTACGAGTTCGGTTCCTTCAAAGAGTTGCGAGTTCGGTGACTTCTAGCTGAGAAATCCGGTGCTATGTCTTGTAGTCCTTGTACCTTTCTTCTTTAACAGAAACCAACAAAAAACAATCGTCCTTGTTCTTATCCCGCGTTAAAAGTAAGCAACCCAGAATAAACTCTTAAAATAAGATTGTTTTCATCAAGAATAAACCACGCACATGAGAATGAGAAAAACTGGTTAAGATTTTAGGATTGAAGCTAGAGTTTTTCTACTAAATAAGACTAATTCAAAAAAAACTTAAATAAGCTGTTAAGCCACGAAAGTAAGAAAACTAATAAGCTATGAAACTAAAACCTAAAATAATCTACAGCAACCGTCCTTGTGTTCTTGACTGTTTAAAACAAAATGCAAATTTTATTTAACTGGATGGGAAGTGATTTATGTGGCCCACTTAAGTTTACCATACACCACTAATCGTGCATACCGGTATTGTACTGTGTGTATTACCGGTGTTATTTAATGGTGTATGGCTAAAAAAATGGTGCACAAATCACTTCCGTAAATGGATAAGCCGAGCAAATTAGCCCAAAATAGATGTAACATTAACAAAAGTTAAAAAGGAAAAGAAAAACTGATGATGAATGAAATAGTATACATTTTATTAAAATGGACACAAGAAAAATAAAATTCACTTTATAAGTTTTAAAAAGTTTTAAAATATAACGATTTAAAAAAAACAAAGATGAGCTAGAAATAAACTAGAAATAAAATAGAATAAGCCCGAAAATAAGAAAAGCACAATCACTAAATCTACCCGTGGCGAGTGATACCAAATGTTATCCCAAAACTTAACCCATATCACACCAATAAGCCATACCAATAAGCCATACCAATAAGCAATAAGCTAGAAATGTAGAGAGAGAAAGTAGAGAGAGAAACAAGAGAGAAATTTAGATTAGAGAGAAGTTTGGTGAGTTACAAATGAAAGCAAATGCAACCAACACCCTCTCCATGTGTGGAAAGGGTCCTATTTATACCCCTTGCCTACATATGGCGTATGGGCTTTCTATCTTAGGTCGGGCTTGGCTTATCTTAGGCTTTGAGCCCAAAACACAAAATAAAGAAACACGGACAATAATTTGATATAATCCCAAGCCGCATTTAACCCGACAAGCCTATTACTTAACATGACTAATTGCGACAAATAAGACCGATAACATTCTTGTTCGACTTATATAAATTTAAGGCTAACAAATTGTAAAAATTCCATTTTACCTTTTTAATATATATCCTAGATAGTGATTTACTATATAAACATTATATACACATAAAATCATAAATGTAAAGAGTGTAGGGTTTTTAGTTGACCTTAGGATGAAGTATGATGAAGAGAAACAAGATCTAACCCTAGTTTAGAATCAAAACCTAAGCTTCCAAGACTATAAAACCCTAACTTCCAATGAAACCCTAATCTTAAACTTTCCTTAATTAACCCTTTTAAACACTAAACCAAGCCTCCAATATACCTTAGAATACCTTATATATGATGCTAGAATACTTGTATACTTGGTAAATGAAATTATATGGATTGTGTATGTGTGTTGTATGTATGCCGTGGGCTAGAGGGAGAAACAAAGAGATATGTGTGAAGTTTTCTTGAGTAAATGAGATGTGTGTTGTATCTTGCTAGTTACAACATAGCCATTATAAAACACAAGTAGTGAGTCAATAATACTATTAGGAAAGTCTAAGTTTAAGTAAAACATGGGGAGGGAAATACGGAAGAAAATTGGTCAAGTTCACTAGTCATGTACTTAAGGTTTTAAAGAGTTCTAGTTATACAAGACTTTAAGTTTAGGTTCAGTGTGTGCTCATTGTCCTATTGGGACTACTTTTGTATCCGAATTTTAGGTGGAGGAGGTGGCTAAGAAATATCTTTGATACCTTGTATTGAAAATCTTATAATACTTGTAGTTTTTGAGATGTAGTTTAAGAGTAAAAGTAATGTTTTGTTTTAATTCTTATACATAGAATTTGGGCTATAATGTATAACATGGGAATTTTGTTGAAGCGTAAATAAGTTTTAGTGGTTTCGTGAATGCCAAAATGTATTTTATTACGCGAAACGTAAACCTATACGTAACCAATAAAAATCAAAAGTGCAAAGTTAATAATTACCTCAAATAATTATCTTAACGACTATGCTTGCCGTAAACAATTAATTATTTGATGCTTTGATGCATCGTTTACGTTGAATGACAATTTTAGCTTACCAATTTAACTTAAGGATAAATAATTAAAAGCAAACCACGTATCAAGACAAAAGAATAAATAGATGAAATATGACGTAACGTAAAATGACCCTAGAAAAACAAAACACAGGGTAATATAGGTCTTCCTCGTTAAATGGCTTTGTTCCTCAAGGCTTAAGACGCGACACTTGACGACGGTGCAGTCTTTATGAAGAGGAGAGGATACTTTCTTTCCGGAATTGGTCTTCATGTTCCCATGTGAAATCAGACCTCTCCTAGAGTTCCATCAAACCTAAACGATTGGAATAAGCTTGTTGATCGTTTACTTCACGACCATGATTTTCTATGAGGTTCTCTTCGAAAAAATGAAGCTTGTCCTCATATGGTAGATAGTGTAACTTTCAAATTTAGTTGTTTACTAAGTTGGCCCTCCGTTAGTTGTTAAGTTTCCCCGTTAATCTCTTAGATCTTTGCACCATTAGTCCATTAGTTAAGTTGTTAACTAAGCTTACTAGTTTTAATTAATAATTAGGTTTAATTTTTAATTAGTTTAATTAAACATTTATAAAAAGATAAAAATTAGGGCTTTTTATTTTAAATAATTTTCGGCACTTTTTCTTTATTTAGTGAAATTTTAGTTTACATTTTTAGGGTTAAATTTTAGTACATTTGCTTAATAGTTGCGTTTCCGTGATTATTTAATTGTTCATTTTAAATCTTTCCAAATCAAATATCTTTGCTTCATTCAAATCAGGATCCGAACTAAAACGTGGTTTCAATTTCACTAGTCATTGGGGAAACGACCCGGGTGATCATTCTTACCCGGTTAAATATACGTATTTTATATTATATTATATATATTTTTGAGAGTGAATTTTATCAAGGGAAACTTGGTAATTTTCTTAATTACTCTTTTTAGATATTATATTTTATATATATTTTACGAGTATAAAACTAGCGAATCAGGTACTAAGTCAGGAATGCATAATTCCCAACAATCCTCCCCTAAACATGATTGTTTAGCTTGTTAACCTCCATGTTTCTTTAGTTTATTCATCTTGAACTCTTGGAGGATGTATCCAAACATTCTGTCAAATCTTGATCTTGATCTTTGATAATTTTGACATCTTCAGCTATCCATCTTTATCAGCAACATGTCTTCTCAGCAACACAGCAACATCCAACTAAGTTGGCTTTTTAGTTTTTGGCAAACTACCAGCCATTAACGGATTTGATATTCCTTTACCAGTAGCCGTTTGCTCTGGGATATCCAATTCTTCATTGTAAACAACAAGGTGAATTGATTACCTTGTAGTTTTGAGTAAACTACCAACTATCAATGGATTTGACTTGTCTTAACCAAAATCCGTTTGCTTTTGGACTAGCCAATGCTTCATTGTCATAACATGGTGCATTGATAACCATATAGTTTTTAGCAAACTATGTTGGGAATAAATCTTCATCAAGAGTTAATACTGCCAATGTATAACTAACAGTACTAATGGAGTTAGTACTGCCAGTGCAAACTTAGTACTGTCAGAGTTAGTTAATACTGCTAGAAGAAAGGTTAATACTGCTGATGGTCAAAGCTGCTGACTTGGAAACAAGGATGCAATGAGATAAATATGGAATGTATATCTTTTATATTTTAGGAAGATTTGTATATGATTATAATTGTAATTGATC
>BQNB010024983.1:953-51537 GCA_026074375.1 Tanacetum coccineum
TAATATCAGATTCATTAAAGGGTTCAACCCAAATCTTCCTTGTTTTTTAATTCTTGTATGATTATTACTACATGATGCTTGTTTGATCAAGATCGATCCTGGAAATCCATAAGATCTTGGAAATAAGGATTCAAGACCTGCTATCACATATGGTGTTATAACTCCAATCTACATAACATTTACTCTAATCGATATATATATATATAAAGAATGCCATCATGTCAAAGAAGAATATGGAGAATTCAGTTTTAACTGTGACAAACTTTATAAACTACATGATAGCCACCACTAGCAATAGTAACAGAAAATGAACTAATTTTCTTAAAGATCTAAACCAAGCACGCCAAAGGGATAGATCTAATAGCTAAAAGAGAGAATTCATATTCATCTCAAAAGCTATACAAACAACACATGATCAAAACTAACAGATTAAGTATAATAACCAAGTACCTCAAACAGATGCACTAAAATATACAAATGAATGCCCTAAAATTTTTGGGACCAAGTACAAGTAAGGTAGTAGTGAATTCAGGCAGATTCAGGGAAGTAATAGAAACTAGATTTAGAAAGATGCTCAAGATAAGTGTAAATTTAGGTATTTGGTACCACCATGCACAACATATGTAGAGAAGCTATTAATGTACAAGTAGATCTTAAATAAGTAGGCACGTGAATATAGGCGAATACGTCATCGAGGTTCACCCTCAATCCTTTCGCTTGTTGCTTGGAAATCCACTGATAGAGCTTTCCCTGTCGAAACATATTGGTCAGAAGATATGTTTCCTAAGACCTAACAAGATTTTCATTATATCAAACATAAACAAGATTTTATGATACAATATATTTAGAAAGTGATTGACACAAATTTGAAATATGGGTTGCCATAGTATCACAACTGCAAGGATGATACTATAGTATAATATGCAATAAGCTGATACACAATTTATATTGTTAATATAGTACAATAACAAATTCATATTCGTGGTTATGAATTTAGAAATGATACTTAGAATATACATAAACATGATTGTACTAAACTTGTAATAAAACAATAACCGATGTCACATTAGTGCACTAAACTTGTAGCAACACCCTCAAACAGATGCCCTAAACATACAAACATATGCCCTAGACATACAAACAGATGCCCAACGCACAAATGCCCCAAATATTTCCAAAGATGCACTAAACATACAAACGGATGCCCTACTATGACCAATGATTCACTAAGCATACAAACAGATTCCCTAAGTATTTCCAAAGATTCACTAAACAAATGATATTTCTGGTTCAATAATCAAACAAACAGATGCTATTTCATGAACCCTAAACCTTGATGCACTAATCAAACAAACAAATGCTCTAATCATACTAAATGGACGACGTAATGTATCACACGATGCTTTAACCATACACACTTGAAATGCTAACATTTCATGAGATGCTCTAATCATAAACTCTCGATGCCCTTACTTTTTCATTTCATGCTCTAACCACACACATTTTATGCTCTAAACCACAAGTGATAATCTTCAATCACAAATCCATGGTCTTGATCTAAGCATATTATAATAACAAACAGATGCCCTAATAATACTCATTGATGCCCTAATAATACTCACTGATGCCCTAATAATACTCACTGATTATAAGCTGAAAATAAATAGCTTCACAAAAACTTACTTTTTGAAAACTTAATCTCATGGTCTTTCTCTATATTGTCTTGTATTGTCTCGTCTTTTGGTAATGTATAAGCTGGACAATATTGAGCTTATGAATATTAATCCGATTCAAATAAGCTTATATGCCCAAAAAATAAGCTTAAACAAACACCCTCTTAGTCTCACCTCATAGTTCTTTTGCTTCACTCTTCCAGGTCATCCTCCTTTGAACGGGCTAGTGAGTAAGAAATCAATGTGCTCTGCGAGTCTACTCTCACCATGAAAGATGGCACATTCACCACCTGTCTTCCAACCCTATAAAATAACAAACGCATTAAGGTAAAAATCTTGAACTTGAGAAAAAAATTGGTAATATAAGGTAACTTGACAATGTCATAAAAGACCATATAACAAGAACACACGCCCATAAGCACCATAAGCAATGCACAATGCATTAATAACAACCAATTATTTCCCTAATAGAATATTAGTAATTCATGTAACACATATATTATCATTCCATTATATGTTTTAATGGTACTCAAATGCCCTAACACAATATTAAACTCATGCCCTAATATAGCCTTAATACATATGCACTAAACAAATAAACTTATGCCCTAATACATTACTAACAGATGCCTTAAACAAATGAACAAATCGATGCCCTAAAACCATAATATAACAGATGCCTTAAATAAACAAACAAAGTTATGCTCTAATACAGACATAAAACATATACTCTTTTTCATGAAACAATCAAACATATGCATTAGTCTATCTTATACATACACATTCCATAAATTTGGTTTCATTTACTAATACAAACATATTTTGATTTTTTACATACCTATTCCTAAAATAACACAAAAAAACTATGTCCGGCTTAATTAACTTGATGCAACAACCACAATCACAGATGCACTAATACAATCTAATGCCCTAATACATAATTGGTGCATCAAAGTTATAGAATTTCATTCAGACATTTTATCAAACACCTGGTGTGCAATTTTAACAAACACTTTTTAATTCATTTTCTTTGCAAAATGTGATCCATGTCAAGTAGAATAATAAATTTTGAAAAGAGAATCAAGGATAGAAAGGAGACTGAATTAAATTTACATAAAACATGAATCACTTATGTGAATTGATCTGAAGCGATTCGAGCGAAAAACATGTGATTTGAGATTGATTCCATTAAATAACGTAGTTTTTTATGTGTACTTTGTCCGGTTTAATTAGTTATTTTGATTAAGTTTCAAGTTCCATTGAACCTTGATTGAAAAAGAAGGTCATTCTTCTAGTTTTATTGTTAGGTTTGGGTTTATGGAAAAATACGGAAGGTTGAAGGTTACCCCTTATTTGTTTGGCTTGTTTTAAATTTACCCTGTAGTTTGAGACATGGTGCGAAAATCTACCCTGTAGTGCTTGTTTTTAGGTTGTCTTTCAATATGGTTTTTCTAGATAACCCTCCTTATATATATTATATATATATATAATATATATAATACATACATATAGATATATATATATATATATAAATATAGTATATGGTATATGTATATATATATATAAGGTTATGATCAAATGAGAATTATTCTTAAAAAATAAAATGAGAAGGTAACAGTATCCCCGTAGTATTCGAATGCAACCACTTTAATTAGATTGCATTATAATGCATCAAAATGGTGTTTTTTTTTTAGCTTTTAATTAGATGCATATTACGTTCGTATAAGTTCGCATTTCATGATTTCTCTTGTTTTTTGGTAGCATAACTTCTGAACTACCTAAACAGCTCTAACGTACGTCCAACAAAAAAACACAAACATAACAAATTAGTAAATATAGGTTACTCTACAATGTGCCAAAATCCATGAAAATCAATTTTGCACCATCAACACCTCAAATTAACTCGAAACTCATAATGGCATCTAGACGAATAGAAAGCATCCAATGGAACAGTCCGTTGCATCGTCAAATGTCGTATATTTTAGTCACTTTCTCAAACCACTTCTTATTTTAATTACTTATTGCATTGGATCCCTACTATATATATATATATCTATAATATACATATATATATATATAATAATAAATATATATATATATATATATATTAGTATGGAAAAAACTTTAAAACATCCCATTAGACTGAAATAGTTGATAATGATGTTTATCGACATTCTTTAACATGCATCATTAATTCATAACTTAACAATATTGAGAGATTAATCTTAAACAAACGTTAAACCCACTTGGATAATTATTAATAATTCATGCATACTAGAGAAGAACAAGAGTTGAAAATTAATTTCTATCGAATATTTCAGGGAAACATTTATGTGTAGATAATCTAACAATCAAAAACAAAATAAAAGTTTAGCAGAATAAAACCGGAAGGACACAAAATAGTGCAATGTTGTATCAGGACTCCAGGATTAGTTTTTACATATGGAAGAACTTGTAAGAGTATCCCATTTTTCTTGATGAGGTTTTTTAAATAAAACTGCTTTAGATCAGGATGATTCCCTTCCATCATCTGTTTCTTAATCACTTGATAATACTATTATAAGTTGAAAGAAAGTAATCTGGAGCAATTTACTTGTACTAAATCACCCGCTCGCTTCGGAATATTCTACTAGGGGGGTCATCCACCTTGACCCGAAAGACTAGTGATACACATGTTTTTCATTACCTTCAAAAATTCGTTCCAAGGGGTCTACTCTCGACACTGAAAACTTCGAATTTGAGTGTTAAAAAACGAATTGTCTATCTATCACGACCCTCTATTCATAATTTTTGGCACACTTGCTAACAATCTAATTCGAAATGGGTATAGGCTTCATCCAAGTAAACCATGGCTTTGCAATGATGGAGCAAATCTTTGGTACTATATTCGATGCTCCCAAAATCGTTCTCTTTTCATTTGAAACAATTTGATTTAATTCGCTAAGATGAAGAAAGGTTTAAACCTAACCTTCTGAATGCCAGTCACAACACCATATAGATCTTCTCAATGAAGGTACACTTAAACAACCAGTTATGAAACATGGTCTGATTATAAAGACGCATGATAATCCACCCGTATACCCACAGACACACAATTGATGACCCAGGCTGAGTACCAAAATTGGAAGACGAAGGTTGTCGAGGTCACCATAAAGGCGTGTTACACTCATTATATGTAGGTTTTGGCTAGGAGAAACTCTCGATTGGACAATGTAAGGAGTGTCATGAACCAAAGCCCATATCAAGTGTCAGAAACTGCAACAGTCTATCCAACTTTGAACAAATCCATACTACTGGAAACCGTCAAGTCGTATCCCAGTTTAGAATCCTCTAGCGCAATATGTACCTTAATATACATGCAAGAATGAAAATACTCGATAGGCAGTGTGTTAAGAACGCGTTCCCAAGAAGTTATGTAAGATCCTCCCCAATTTTTCCATTATGACGATTTTCCAGTTGAACTTCTTTTAGATCACGTTTTCCCTTCCATCATTTTCCTTATCACCTCGATATTACCATAAGAATAGTTTGAAAGAAAGTAATCTGAGTGCGGTGTATCATGACTTGTACAGCGATCACCCTCTCAGCTTGAAATCGTTTTTAGGTCAACCGACTGATCGAAACACTAGTGAATACCATGTTTGCATTCTTTCTGAAGATTCGATTTCAAGGTGTCAGACACTCGACACAAAAAACCTTCGATTCTAATTGTATTAAAAAACGAATTAGCTACTATCCACACCGTCTTATACATAATTTTTTGTCGACACTTAAAGATAATGCTACGTAGCTATTTGGAAAAATCTTTTAACATGCCCATAACTAAATAGTTATATGTTTATCACATTCTTTAACATGCATCATAATTCATACTTTAACAATAATGGAGATTATCTTACAAACGTTAAACATGGGATATATAATATTCATGAATACTAGAAAACAAGAGTTGATAAATTAATTTTCTAATGCTAATGATTTCAGGGAAACCAATTATGTGTAGATATCTAACAAATCAAAACAAAATAAAAGTTTAGCAGAATGAGAACCGGAATTTACACTAAATATTGCAAATGTTGTATTCAGGAACCCAGATTAGTTTGTACTTATGGAAGAACTTGTTAGAGTTTCCCATTTTTCATTATGAGGTTTTTTAAATAAAACTTCTTTTAGATCAGTAGTATTCCCTTCCATCATCTTTCTTATCACCTTGATATTACTATTATAGTTGAAAGAAAGTAATCTTGGAGCATTTACTTGTACATTAATCACCCGCTCGCTTCGAAATAGTTCTAGGGTCAACCACTTGAGCGAAAGACTAGTGATAACCATGTTTTCATCCTTCCAAAAGTCGATTCCAAGGGTCAGACTCTCGAGCACAGAAAACTTCGATTTGAGTGTTTTAAAAAACGAATTGTCTACTATCACACCCTCTATACATAATTTTGTCACACTTGCTAACGAATCTATTCGAAATGGTATAGGCTTCATCCAAGTAAACTGCATGGCTTTGCAATGAAAGGAGCAAAGTCTTGGTACGTTATTGATCTCCCAAAGATCGTTCTCTTTCATTGATACAATTTTTTATTCGCTAAGATGAAGAAGGTTTTAACCTTAACCTTCTTGAAGCCTTCACAACACCATATAATCTTCTCAAGTAAGGTACACGTAAACAACAAGTTATGAAACATGTCTGGAGTTATAAAGACGCATGATAAGTCCGGTATACGCACAGACACACAATTGATGACCCGAGGGTTGGTACAAATTGGAAGACGAAGGTTGTCGAGGTCACCATAAAGGCGTGTTACACTCATTATATGTAGGTTTTGGCTAGAGAAAATCTCATTTGGCAATGTAAGAGTGTCATAACGCAAAACCCCAATATCAAGTTCTGAAACAGCAAGTCGTATCCAGTCTTTGAGACAACTTCTGGAAACCGCAAGTCGTATCCAGTTTTAGAAGTCCTCTAGGCGCAAGTAGTTTCCTGTAATATACATGCGAAGATGAAAAGACTCGATAGGCATGTGTGTGAAGAACGCTTTCCCAAGAAGTTGTTAGATCCTCCCAATTTCCATTATGACGATTTTCCAGTTGAACTTCTTTTAGATCAGTCGTTTTCCCTTCCATCATTTTCCTTATCACCTCGATATTACCATAATAGTTGAAAGAAAGTAATCTTGGAGCATTAACTTGTACATCGATCACCCGCTCGCTTTGAAATAGTTTTAGGGTCAACCACTTGAGCGAAACACTAGTGATAACCATGTTTTCATTCTTCCAAAAGTCGATTTCAAGGGTCAGACTCTCGAGCACAAAAAACTTCGATTCAATTGTTTTAAAAAACGAATTGTCTACTATCACACCCTCTATACATAATTTTGTCACACTTGCTAACGAATCTATTTGAAACGGTATAGGCTTCATCTGCATGGCTTGGTAATCAAAGGAGCAAAGTCTTGGTACATTATTGATCTCCCAAAGATCGCTCTTTTTCTTTAATACAATTTCCAATTCGCTAAGATGAAGAAGGTTTTTAACCTTAACCTTCTTCAAGCCTTTGCAGTACCAAAGAGTAATCTTCTCAAGTAAGGTACACGTAGACAACAAGTTATAAAACATGTCTGGAGTTATAAAGACGCATGATAAGTCCAGTATACGCAGAGACACACAATTGATGACCCGAGGGTTGGTACAAACTGGAAGACACATGTTGCCACGGTGAATGCCGTCTACACTGATTATATGTAGGTTTTGGCTAGAGAAAATCTCATTTGGCAATGTAAGAGTGTCATTACGGAAAACCCCAATTTTAATTGAAAGCTCTTTGAGACAATTTCTCGAAACTGCAAGTTGTATCCAGTATTTGACGTCCTCTACGCGCAAGTAGATTCCTGTAGTATACAGGTGAAGATGAAAAGACTCAATAGGCATGTTTTCTCGGTGGTACCTTTTCAAAGTGGTATGAATGAACCTATTGTACTTTGTTGTGTTATGCCAGTTATAAAACAATTTATCCGGATCAGGACGACTTATTCTAAGAGTAGGGATAGTATACCAAGCGTGTAGCCATGACTTTGACAACATACAAGTGTTTGCGACTTCTTTTGAAGGCATCAACGATTGAATACGATGAATCACTTCCACAGGAAGAGCATCTTCGGTAGTTCTACTTTTTTCCGACATCTCAAAGATAGGTGTTCTATAATACAGAAAAAGTAAGAATCCAACGTAAAAGAATTCTATTTCTTTTCGACATAATTTCCATATTAAACCACAATAATAACCTTTTAAGGGGGTGTTTGGAATTGCTTATTCAAAATTGATTATTCGTTTTGAAAATGGATAATAAGATAATCAGCGGTTACAAAACGTGATTCTGAAAAATAGTGTTTGGATTTGATAATGCTGTTAGAAATCGCAATAATCAGATAGCACTTGAACTAAAATTTGTGGTATCAAACATATACGCTTTAAGCATACACACTATTTAACATCGAAGTCTTTGTTTGCGTATTCGCTTGCCTATTTTGTAAACTATCTTATAAAAGCAACCTAACAGGCATTTGCTCTAATTCATGATTTGGTCATTAGATCATCCTAATAATATCTACTGATGACAAAAGTTGCACTTTGAAGAAGATTATACAAGAAAAAGAACGGCTGGATAGATAAAATGTGAGGAAGGAAGCCGTTTTATATGTGGGGATAGGTCTTGTGGATTTTTTTAGTAATTCACTCACTTTTTCAAAACAACAGTTTCGCCCTCTTCAAAACGCAAATAAGTACGTTTTTCTTTTTCTCACCCATACACTCAAAATAACTTTTCTCATGTTGCAAAATGAAATAATCAGATAAGTAGGGTAAAAACGCAAAGACAAACACCCTCTAGTTAATAAAATATAAGTAAGAATGCAATGTGAATAAATTCTCTTAATTACCTTTAAATCGAAAGTCGATCGTCGTCTGCTAATTATCTCTTGTGTTGATGAACAGTACTCGGTGAATAGTAACTTTGATGAACAGTAACTTTTTTTTTGGTAACCTAAATCGGAAGCCCTCTCAACGAGAAGTTGTATCGGGATAGGGCAACGAATATTTATAATAGCTAAATGGGCCATGAGTTATTATGACTTTCCTAAACAAATAGTCAAATGCATTGAATGCGAAGACATTCCTAAACAAAATAGTCAAACAAGATAAATACTTTCCTAAACTGACGACGTAACACTCTTTGTAACCAACTGTAACTCAATACAAATGTTCTTCTCATCTCCGAGCATTATGAAAGCAAAGTCGATCGATTATTTGTAAGAGGCTTAGGTGTAGTAACGCCGGCAACGGCGTTGGCCGGCGTTACTACACCAGACACCGGCGTTGGACGGCCAACGCGCGTTGGGGGCTATTTTAAAAAAAAATCACCCCCCAAATGGCTATAAAAATGTTTTTAATTTCCCCCTTATTTTTAAAAAGTTACAAAACACCCCCTTACGGCTAGTTTTATTTTTTAAAAAAATTTAATAAATTTACAAAACACCCCCTAACGGCTATTTTTTCAAAAAAAAAATTTCACTCCCCCCCCACACAACTCATTATAAATACTCCAATACCTCTATATTATTTTCTCACAAAAAAACACACATTTACAACAAAAAAACACATTACAGAACTCTTTCACAATAATCAAAATCTAATTGGGTCAAACCGTTTTTATGATATCTGAGATATACAGAAAAACCGACCATTCTAATTTACAAAAAAGCTAGCGATTATCACGAATGGACCACTACAAACCAGAATCTCAACCACGCATAGTATTCTCCAACAAAACCTTATGAACCATAATTGGCGCGAAGTTTAAGAAGCATCGAAGAAGAATTAGTCGTCCGTTGGCGTAATGTTTATTTTATTTAAAATTTTTGAGAAGTTTTTTTAATGTGTGTTTTATTTAGTATTGTAGATGTTCGTTGAATTTAATGAATGAAATGATTAGTTTGTTAAATGAATGGACATAATTGAAGGAGTTTTATGAAAATAAAAAAGGGTGAGTGTGTTATTTGGTGTTTGATGATAACAATTGTAGGAGTGGTGTTGGTGTTATGCTGATGTGGCGGTCAAAAAATGGTGTTATAATGTTATGACACCTGGGGCTCTAACCAACTGTAACTCAATACAAATACACGCTAGCCTACTAGAACTCAATATGAATACAAATTAATTTTAATATATCGATGTCTCAATCAAAATAATCTTTTACTTAGTAAAGAAAAACAAAAAATAATAACTTTTAATTTAAAAAAAAGAATCATTCTTAATTAGGTATGATGCTGTTGTTTAGAATTTTTATTATTTTTGAATAACATATTTAAGAGTTAAGTACAATTTTTTTTTTTTTTTTTTTTTTATGGTCACCTGTGGTTTGGTGCATTTTCTCACTTTTGTCCAAAATAAAAAAAGTTTGGTTTTGGTCCAAACAACATATAGAATTCGGATCCACTTATGGTCCAAAAAAGACATAGTTTCGTTACACTTTTTTGTCCAAAAGACATAGTTTCGGTTCCTTTTGGTCCAAAAATTTTTAGTGCAAATTCAAACTGGATTTGGACTAAATGTGGACTAAACTCTGTTATTTTGGACAAAAAGTGAAACGGGTTTTTTCTCGTCACTATAAAGCCTCAATAGTGACAAGAATGAAATGTCGTCACTAAATTTTCGTCATTAAAGCCCTTTTTTTTTGTAGCGACTTCTAAAATTGGCATTATTTTGGTGGAGAAATCTGATAAATAAAAAAAACACATAAAAATATATGTGTCAAATTTATAAAAACAAAAACTTAAAAAAAAGATGAGGTAATTAATAAAACTTTAGTGGTTTAATTTTAAATAAATTGTATAGAATTAAGTGTAAATTTATAAATTTTATTATGACTTAAAAAAAACAAATAACCCCTTAAACTTTCATAACTTATAAAACAGAAAAAATAAAAAATATAAATATATTTAAAAAGCATAATGTACAAGCCCCGTGCGTACACGAGGATTAAAACTAGTATATATATGAAACAAATCTTCATAATGTAATACTTTTTTTTTGAACGGCAACTTCATAATGTAATACTTATTCACATGAAGTATCTCCAATTTTTGGCGACTATGCAAATATGCAATCCGATAGACTCCCAACCTAAAATGGTAATCTTCAAACAACTTGATAAGTTCTACCATTTGCAACAACGTTTTAAAAAATTCTTTATAACAACATTGTCAACGAGGCTGCACTTCACTTCTCAATTCTCATATTCAAGGAATTTATCATTTGCATCAAGTCATACTCCTAAACATAGGGTGTGTTTGTTAAAGAGAAAAGAAATAAAACAAATGAAATTAGATTAGAGAATAAAAAAGTAAAGAATTGAAAAGAATTTGATTAAGAAAAATAAAGAGAAATGATAGTGAAATTCTGGTCACCTTCATTTCCATCATTTTTTTTAGAAAATTTAGAGAAATAAGTTATTATTATTATTATTATTATTAATTTTGCTTTTTTTTTCATGGTTGCCGACTTTTTGCCAAAAAATTCACGAGGTTTGAACTCACCATCAAGTTTTTTTTAGTAGTATTAGTCTGAAGTAGGGGTGTTAGTTGCGCTGGGTTAATTAGTCAGGTTAGGGTCAATTCGGGTCAGGTCAAATTCGGGTCAAGACTAAAAAATCCATTCCTCGAGCCCGACCCTAATTGAGTTCCGGTTACTCAGGTTCGGGTCAATTTGGGTCGGTTCAACTCGGGTCGACCTAGATATTGATACGGTTTCAACTTCTAGTCAAAGTCGAAACGCATAGTCAAAGTCAAGACATTGACTTTCTTTAATTTTATTTAAGTTAGACCATAAATATGATTAGAAAAATATTTAATTTTTAATCAGTTATAAATTTAGTAAAAAGGAAAGGTCAAATCAATCATAAATTATGAGTAGGAAAATATTTAATTTCTAATCAGTTATAAATTTAGGGAAAAAGAAAGGTCTATAGTTTTTCTATAAACATTAGGTCTTTTATTTGTATTGGGGTATCTTTAAGTCTTAATAATGAAAGTTGTTGCTCTATTCTTGGCGGTTTTTGTTAAGATTCTCTTAATAATCGGTATTCGTTTGAATCAACGGTTGTTGAAGTTTGCCTGATTATTAGTATTCTTTTGAATCAACGATAGTTGAAAGATTGTTTCTGGTATTCATGTGAATCAACAGATTCAATTTGTGTTATCTCGTTTTTTTCACTAAATCAGCTGGTATCAGAGCCGAAGTTCCTAATTAAGATGTTTCCAAGGAGAAGTGAAGGCGAAGAGTCAGAATATCCGTTCTTTGAGGGTGATGGTTCATCTTCTGATGAATGGAGAGATTATGGTATGGCGGGTGACGATTATGAAGGGCCTCCAGTATTTGATGATGATCAATATGAAGAAGAATCGATGCTAGTTTATGATACCGATATTAAAGATGTCATTGAGGAAGAAGAAGGATTTGTCGAGAAAGGAGGATTTGATGGGGAAGAAGACAATATCGAAGACGTCGCAGTTGTGGCTAATGATCTTTGTTCTTCAATGATCCAAACTAATTTAAATGTTGATTTTGAGGAAGACATCAATACAAAATCACATGAGTTGATGTCGTTTGGAAAAAGTATTATTATCAAGGTTAGCCAAAGTTCGTTAAAATTTCTGATTCGTAAACAATATCAAGAATGGTATTTGAAAGTTGCACCGATGGTCGATAAGTTTGGTTTTAAGACGATCAAGGTTCGAGGTCGAGTCAATATAAAGAAAGGAAATTTGATGTTAGAGATACAAATTTGGATGCTACGAGTACAAGGGACGAGTGAGGCAAACTCGAGGACGAGTTTTTTTAAAGCGGGGAAGAATGATGCGGTTTTAACTTCTAGTCAAAGTCGAAACACATAGTCAAAGTCAAGACATAGACTTTCTTTAATTTTATTTAAGTTAGACCATAAATTATGATTAGGAAAATATTTAATTTTTAATCAGTTATAAATTTAGGAAAAATGAAAGGTCAAATCAATCATAAATTATGATTAGGAAAATATTTAATTTCTAATCAGTTATAAATTTAGGGAAAAAAGGTCTCTAGTTTTTCTAAAATATTAGGTCTTTTCTTTGTATTGGGATATCTTTGAGTTTTGATAATAAAAGTTGTTGCTCTATTCTTGGCGGTTTTTGCTAAGATTCTTTTAATAATCGGTATTCGCTTGAATCAACGGTTGTTGAGTTTGCCTGATTATCGGTATTCTTTAGAATCAACGATAGTTGGAAGATTGTTTCTTGTATTCGTGTGAATCAACATTAATGATGGAGGGCATGTTCGAGCTCCCGCTCCTCTGGCTTAGCCGCCGGTTCTTCGGTCAACACGTGAAGTCAAGTGTTTAATTATTCTGAAGAGATTGAAGGGGAAAAAACGACAAATTATAATTGTCGATCTATCTTTTTAATATTATTATTTTTGTTAAAGATATATTTAGATTTTAGTAATTCATTTGTTTTTTTATTTGAAAAGTCAAAGATTGTATTTGACTTTCTCTAGTCAAAGACTTTATTTGACTTTCTTACCCTATAAATGTAATAGGTTTAGGTTTTGAAAAATTATTGAATAATGAGTATATAAAAAATTAGAGTGTTTCTCTTAAAGTCCCGGTTAGGCACCCTTTGAGGGTTTGTTGAATTCCTTGTTCTTTGTTCTTTGTGTGGTTTCTTGCATTCACAAGGCATATCGCCATCCAGACTTGAGGACGAGTCTTTCTCCAAGAGGGTGAGAATGATGCAGGGAAGTGATATGAGTCAAAGATTCAAGATTCAAAGTCAACATTCAACATTCAACATTCAACATTCAACATTCATTACTTTTAGTATAAATACCATTCCATTGTAACATTTCATACAATTCGATGATGATGAGTTTATTAAAAATAAGAGTGTGTTTCTTGAAGTCCCAGTTGGGCACCCTTTGTGAGTTTATCGAATTCCTTGTTATTTGTTATTTGTGTGGTTTCTTGCATTCACAATGGCATATCGCCATTAGATATGAGTAAAATGTAATAAAAATGCCTAATCTTATAAATATAAATTTTTATATTAAAGAAAATCATTATTCGGGCCAATCGGATCGACTTGAACCCGAGTTAGCCAAAAAATTTCAACCCGATACTTGATCTTATCTAGCATTTGGGTTACTCAGTTGACCCGAATAACCCGAATTAAATTTTTTGACCCGAGTTACCCGACACAAATAGGCTTAATCGGGTTCTGGTCTTGTTGGGTCCGAATAGGCTTAACCCGACTCGAGTAACTTACTCGAAAAAATGATGGTGAAATTATCGTTGTATAATCGCACTTTATTTGTACATTTTGAAAGGAAGAAAAATATCTCGTGATTATTTGTTATTTCAATTCTCTTGCATTACCAAACAGTGGAATCAATACATATCTCATTGAATTTTATTTCTCTGAATTCTATTCTCTACTTAATTTCTAGTCTCTGAAATCCTCTCTACCAAACGTGCTCTAAAGATATAGATATCGGAGACCACTTCCGATCAAAGTAACATCATGATGAGGTGTAATTTTATACATTTTTCGGCGTCATTTTACCCTTATAATCATGCAAAAATGTCTTAAATATGTGCTTAATCATTTCTTTTTGCATTTTTAGCATTTGGAAGATATTTGGTGGAAATACACGTGATTTGGACTCAATTTAGGAAGAAAACAGACAAGGTGGCTAACGGGTGTGAAGATTGATGAAGATTTAAGACAAGACTCTTGCGACGCCGTCTGAATTATCCAGACCACGTCTGGAATCAAGTGGGACGCTGTCTGAATCATGGAGACAGCGTCTGGATTAGCCATCAAGTTTGAAGGCCCAAAGAAACCCTAGCTTGACGACGGCGTCTAGAAAATGGCGACGCCATCGCATCCTGAATTCTATATATACAATCAAATTTTACATTTTTCATATACACTTTTCATACAAGAAATTAGGGTTTAGTTCGTGGGAGAACGAGTTGTACCAGATTTTAGGAGTATTTTATGGTTTCCCAACCCTTCTATACTATCCCTAGTTGCTTGATTCATCATAGTGAAGTTTTTTTATCTCTTATCTTTCAATATGTCTTATTGTTTGATATATAATTATGCTTCTTCTATCTTGAACATGCTAGGCTGGATCTTTTAAGTGTTTGCTTATGATTGTATGTGAATAGTATGTAGATCTTAACTTTGTTGCCTCTTGTTGATGTGTGTGCATGTTTAGTCCCTTATCATGAGATCTTGGGATGCATGATTGCGTAGAAAGGATTCCACCGGTAATAGTCTTCATACTACCTTACCTGTGTGTGGATGATCCCCTTTAGGTATTAATACAAACGCGTTTATCTAGACTCGGGGCCTTGTAATAGTCGTCATACTACCTTACTTGTGCGTTGCTCTAGTTAGTTATTTCGTAGACGGTGTTTTCATGTAATTCGTCATGCATTAGAATAATACCTACATATACATCACAAGTGTGACAAGGCAATAGAGTTAGGAGAAGCTACTAAGGATCATGCATGATTAGCAAACAATTCTCTCATCATACGAATTCCCCTAATCTTAGTTAGTTTAATTTAGTTTTAATTATTAGTTTAAAACAAACCACCTTCAAAACCTGAGATTTTTACTTACTTTCAAAAAAATATAAAAACACAAAAATAATCTTCTTTCAACCTCTAGTTCTTAGCTACATTCAATTAGGACCTTTACTGACACCTATTCCCCTAGAGAACGATAACAACCCCCGTGTCTTGCCTATACTACCCTACCTAGGGAGTTGTAAAACTTCTTGTTGAAGTCCTACGATGACCGCATCAAGTTTTTGGCGCCGCTGTCGAGGAATAGCGTAGGTTTCAGATTCTATCTAGCTTAGGTATACTTACAAGATTCCTATCAAGTGAGATTTAATTTCTTGTCAATTAGGTTTCTTGTAGTTTATCTTTTCTTTGTGTGTTTGTTCGTAAATTTTCATCGACTATTCCAATCTTCATTATGGAGAAAGCGAATCCACCATCGACTTTTGAACCCCCCCTCACAACATTCGTTGGCAATCGACGTTGAGCAGATGCTCAATTCTATGAGACACCAAGTCAACCCTCTTTTTCATGAGGTAGCATCTATGATGGGAAGAAATAGAGACTTTTAGCGAACGCTTCCCGAACCATCTCGACAAAGGCAATTTGAAGGGATAATTTTAAGCTTCATGTGTGATCAAGAGGAAGAATTACGACAACTCGAAGAGTACATGAATGAGATTGACGATGAATTCATGCACTTGTCTCTCATGGTCATAAAAATGGTCGAGGAGAAAATAAGGGCTCAGGAAAGTGAAAAAATTCAAAAAATCATAAAATTCCCAGATACAATGGAATTCGAATCCTCGAATACATTTAGGTCTCTTGACACTAAAACCTCATCACCATATCCAAACTCCTCCCTACCAAATCAGCAATGTGTGAGGTACGTCCATACCATCTTCCCTAGTCCACCTCTTGTAAGTTAGTCCAGATAGTTTCAAGATGAAGATAGTAGATCACTTAACCATTCACACACCGCCTTCATCCCACGTGTCATCTTTCTATCCTAGGGATGTGTATTGCTATTATCACCCATGCCTAGATGACCCTAAGAAACATTATGGATTTAAACCGGGTTTATTAGGACAAAGTGGGTCCCTAGGTGTTGATTTATCTAAGTTGGAGATGATAGACGATGATTGGACATTAAAATCTAAAAAGGGTTCTTATCTAGGAGATGGACTTGATCTACCAAATGAATTAGGAAAGGGTAGGATTAAAGAAACACATCATTTGGAGCATGTAGTTCAACAAACACTTTTTCAATATATGGCTCTTTCTCACCACAATGGTGTATACCGTTACTATTACCCACACTTGACCTTAAGTGTAGGGGAACCCTCCCTTTTGACTATTAAATAAGGGTAGAGTCAAGCTCGTGACTCACACAAAAACAAGCGCTTCTCGGGAGGCAACCCGGGCATATTTGTTTACTTGCTTTGTTTGCATTTTAATTATATTTTTAGGAGTGTCGTGTGTTTTAATTCTTTATTTGTTTATTATTATTGTTTGAAAATAGTTGTAATCATGCATTGCTATGTTTTTAACTTCGTTTTAATCTCATTCAAAGGTATTTTACAAAGATAAGTGTAAGGGAAAAATCCGGTTTGTAAGAACTAAAATTTCAAACAAGTCAAGATAAATAATTTAGATTAATTCGCGTCTTGTGTGATCGAGTCATATGTTTGTGTTAATAATTTTCGTGGTTTTGCAATAAAATTATTGCAGGAAATACTTAATGGATATGCTTGCAGAAAATTTTGAACGAGAAAAAAACAATTCTCTACAGTAAGTGGAGACGGAGTCTGGTTTTTCCAGACAAAGTCACCCTTCTAGTACAGAAAATTTCAATTTTTTTAAAATCTTTTGTATAATTTCTAGAATTTGTACATTGCTTAAAAGATCTGCAGTAAACCACGAATAACTTTAACACATTCATCATATCTTTTTAATAATAAGTATGCTGTTGAGTCAAAACGTAAAGTTATATAGTTGTATATCTATTATTCTTGCCGATTTTATGCTAGGTATGTTTGCATCTTGTCTTTGATTTGCAGGTTATATTTGATAAGGAGAAGCCTGTGAGTTCTTAGGAGTTTCATGAGGACAATTCTTGGATGACGATTTAGCCAGGATCATTATTTCTTCTCCAAATTTGAGCATAACCAGGGGAGTACTAGTTTCTTTCTTCCTCTTTTCTCTTCCTTTTATTCGTTTATGGGTACTTTGTAGAACATTGGGGACAATGTTCAAAATAAGTGTAGGGGGAAATAAATGCCTTAAATTTATTCCACCATTTTTTTTGCTTGAACTTAAAATGATGAGTTATCTATCGAAACATAAATCGTAAAGGGAAATTTTGACCCAAATTTAAAATTTTCATCACCTAACCAATAAAACTAAGTAGCTAGAGCGTCTCATTGATTGGGAATTATACGACTAGCACAAAAACCCTTCCACTCAAATAAATTCACCCCAAAAATTATGAGGTTTATGCCCCTAGATCTTTAGGAATTTGGGTATCCACCATTGATGCCCAATATAGTTTATATCTCTAAGCTTTCTCGAGTTAGGGTTCGAATGCAGTCATATGTGTCTATTCCGTCGTTATAGATGTGTACGTATGGTCTTGTCACATTTTCTGGAGCTCGAAGCATTGATATTAAATTATATGAGTGTACTAGTAGTATATAACTTCTAGAACTTGCTTTAGTGATGCATCTCGAGACTTCTAGCGAGTAATAATATTTGCTAAATGATAAGAGGCACTAGGATTAACCCATGTTTAAAACCTGTAATTGTTATTTTAGTCACCCTGACTATATAACTATCCCACACCCTTGTTCGCGCTCACTTTTAGTGCGAGACCCCCTAGTGAAACCTCAACCATACCTTTAAACCAATTGTGCCACCCAAAACCTTAGCCTACCCTACATGTACTCGCTTTTAGTACATCGTTGTGTTACACCCTTAGTTAATTATTGGAGTACACGGTTGCTAAGTTTTTATCCTTGTATATATTATTTTGGGACGATTAGGATTCATGGTAGTATTTATTTCGCTAAAGAATGGGGAAGAAAAGTAAAGTCAAGACCCCCATATGTATGCCGAGTAGTCTACATGTTATTTTGATCTAACCAATTCTGGTCATTAGATTAGTTTGATTATCAAGTATATAAAAAAAGTTTAAGTGTAGGGGTGATCTATAAACCCTAATGGTGTATTATATGTTGCAAATGGTAGGGCAAAAGTGTATGATGATGTATAGCAGATACCCAGGCTTCTGGGCCTGGGCCGTACCATTACAGCTGGGCTTTGGCCTAACTAATCAAATAACAACTATAACGGGCCGAGATTAAGCCCAGAACTACGCTGGCACGGCCCGAACATAGCAAGACGGATGCGGGTCGGCTATGAGCCGCTTCCGTAGGCCGTTCGCGAAGCAGCTAGCACTTGCAGAAGGAAATCCACGTTTGCAATCACGATTACCGCGGATCCTTACTCGACAAGGGTCCCACTCTGGCCACTACAATTGTAGGCAAAATTCTAGGAACCCCTAACACCAGACTCCCCTATAAAAGGAGCCCCTCTTACACACCAAAAGGATACTATTCTCTTGGACATCTTCTGACATACACCTCTGACAACATGGTTTCTTACTCTCACGTTGGAGTCTAATTGTGAGGTCCGTCCCTACGGTAAGACTAATGGTTTACTTTTACTTATGCATGAAATCATCTTAATCATTTTGTTTAGTACAAGACCAAGCCCTAAGAGAGCTTGAAGGCCCGGTCCAACAAGCAACCTAGGCCCATCTTACACCCGTTACATTTTTTGTACTAACAACTTGGCGCCATCCGTGGGACCACGCACATAACTACGTTCCTAAAATACTCACCATGAGCACACATTCATGCCCCTCTCCTACCACACCCACATCTGCCGTGCAAAACACGATAGGAAAGGAGAAAGAAATACCACAAGAAAATCTGAATGGGCCCGCGTCTAACGCAGCCCTCAGGGAGTATTATGACAAGCACTACAACTAGTTGTTGCCGATCTTAGCTAAGAAAATGCACCAAGAAAAGGTACAACAAGAAAATCTCAAGGCAGTAAAATCCCGTCTTAACTTCAAGGAGTTTTCGCAACACTCTGAGTCCAGGACACCAAGCAGAAGAAGGGACCTCAGAAAAAGGCCCAGATCTAGACATGCCCGCAGCATATCCGGAAGCCCTGAACAAAGATGCGGCCGATCTGAGTCACCAAGGAAGAGATGTCCAGAGAGAAAGACAATGTTTAAAAGGGTGGATAAAGGTGTGTTCCACAGGCTAGGAGACAAGCAAAAGGGTGTGTCCACATACTTGAACGATTCAAGGCATCATTCGTACTACAGCAGCCGTAGAGACACTGAAAGCTGTTACAAAAGTTCCCGCTCAAAAGGAACAAAATCTGCTTCTAAAAGAAAAATAATTCCAAAAGAGAATCCTCACGTAAGATGGAAGAGTTATCTGAAGGAGAAGACAATGCAGGAGGACACTGGAAGTCAAGGTCAAAAAGGAATAAGTCAAGTATTGAGGAGGATGATCTATCCCAACCATGGGTATGTGAGGAAACAGATCCTTTCACACGCCTAATCCGTTACTTTGATTTCCTAAAAACCTGAATGCCTAGTCACATCAAGACATATGACGAAAGTGAAGACCTAGAAGATCACCTAAAAATCTTCTATGTGGCCACAAATACGGAATGTTGGGTGATGCTAACATGGTGTCATATGTTTAATTCCACACTCACCAGAAACGCACAAGTGTGGTTTGATGACCTTCTTTAGGAATCCATTAATAGTTATGATGACTTAAAGAAAGCATTCCTAGAAAACTATCTCCGGGCAGAAGAAGTGCATCAAAGATCTGATGGAAATTCATAAAATCTAGCAAAGAGATAGGGAATCCACGGAAGAGTTTGTGCAGAGATACAAACTCGAATGCAGGGATGTGATGGGAGCTCTGGAATGCATGAAAATCTCAGGATTTATGTATGGAATTACCAACCTTGAATTAATCAAGCGTCTACATGATAAATCCCAAAGTCAGTAGATGATATGATGAGGGTGACCAGGACATTCCTTAGAGGCGAGGTGGTGGCTTCTAATCATGAATGGAAGAAGTCATTTCTGTTATGGAAACAGCAGGAAGCGGGACAGAAGCAATACTTCAAGAAAGGAGGCTTTTAGAACCAACAAAGGTCAGAACGAAAGCAGGACAGGTTCACCCTTGTCACACCCTAAATTTACTGCAGCGAAAGACTAGATTTGGGGATGGTGACTTCATGGCGTGAAGAGGACTTGATATGCGAGACAGACCTCTACATGCCAATGTACCGATGCAGACTCCCTATATATTCCGTAAGATAGAACACCTGAGAAAAACATTGCTAAAGTGTCAACATAAAGTTGGTGAGTTCATAGGTTTTGATGTTTGATAATAGTGATGAACCACAAGATTTATAACCATAGTATGAAATATAGTAATCCTATATATCATAATGAAAAGCATTTACTATTGTCTAAGCTCATGACACCAAGGCGTTAACATGTGTCATCATAGACAAGCCCATGCAAATGTTCAACCCGCGACATCCGTAAAATGAAACTATGTTTGCTTGACTAATGTCAGTCCAAGACAAACAGGGATGTCAATCCCGATAGATCTATCCATAACATTCGCGCTCACGAGTAATTAACGGTTCATGATAAATTGGGCAATATAGCAAGTTGGGTTGAATAGGGACTTAGACCCAATAGTAAATCAATAAATGTACTTGTGTTCAACTGTTAAAAATAAGCAATGTTCTCACCCCAAAAGTTGATTTAAAACAGTAAAGTAGGGGATATAAAAACTCACCTTGTCAATTAATCGCCTTGAATAGGGAAATTGGATCTATACGCGTCAAATAGTGACTCGGTCAAACACCTAAGTAATTACGATAAATCTGAGTGTACATTCTAAGAACTCAATATATGAATTATCCAACTTATTTGTCAAATAATAAAATATCGCTTTATGTTTTCATATCGTTGATTAGACCGTTGGCTCTAGGGATGATACACGACTACGCACATATAAGTATTTATACTTAATTTGATGAAATTATGTGCTATAGCTTATAATCACATGGTCACATTGTTAAAATAATACAATTTATGTTTTAAAAAAATTTAACTATTATTTTTTTTCATTTAAAACCTAATAACATAAAAGTTCCATACCTGATGACTGATGTAATGATTTATTAGCATTGTAATACAATTTTAGGCCTAATACCCAAACGCTAATTCTCTTTTCTTATGAAGCATACTGCTCTTTTTTTTAATATATACTTACTGCACCGTTTTTTTTACCTCACTATACTTTTTTTTGCTTACTTCAGTTGTAACCTACTGCACTTTTTTTACATGTTGACAATTTGCCAATTGCCATCACAGGTTAGTTTCGTGCTCACTTTATCAAATAAGTTGACCACATGATTTAATTAAATATATCATGTTAAATTATTACTAGTTTGGACAAAATGAGCTAATGTAACCCAAAGATCAGATCTAGTTGTCAAACGTGTACACCAAATATGCCTTTAGAAACACATTTTAGCAAATTGTGCTTTCTTTTATGTTTATGACAGTCAACTCTCGAAAACCTGATAACAACCCAACAACCCAACCCGATTCAACCTGACCCGTTTTGACCCGAAACCTGATAGCCCGATATCTTATAGGGTCGGGTTAGGGTCAATATTTGGGATACCAAAACCCGAATCAACCCGACATGACCAACCCGATAACCTGACAACCCGACCTGATAACACCCCTAAGCCTAAGCGACCAAGGAATGCAGCATGGTATAAGAAAAAGGCAATGTTAGCTGAAGCTCAGGAAGCTAGACAAATTTTGGATGAAGAGCAACACGCATTTCTAGCATATCCAGGGGTTTCAGATGGTCAAGCTGTTCAGACAATCATTCCAAACACTGCTGCTTTTCAGACTGGGGATCTTGATACTTATGATTCTGACTGTGATGATATCTGGAATGCACAAGCGGTTCTCATGGCCAACATTTCCAACTATGGTTCTAACGTTATCTCAGAGGTACCTCATTCTGCAACCTATCTTACTGATATGGAAAATCAAAGTGTGAATGTAATGCAGGATTTTGAACAAACACCAGCTGTGAATTTTTCAGATAATGAGATACACATGATTAGTAATTATCATTCGTACTCTCAATATCTCGATAGAAAACACCAACATGCAAATGTTCAAGATAACTCATTTTCAGGCCACAACAAGATCAAATGATTTTATCTATGATAGAACAAATGACAAACAAATGATTAATCATGTAAAATGAATTGGGAACAAGTGCTAATACTGAACAGAATAATGAATACGTAACCGCTGGACTAGATAGATATAAAGAATGAGTCAAAACTTTGAACAATAACGTCTTAATATTGATTTAAGCAGTCAAGAAAAAATGATTGGTTCTCAAATGGATGATATGATTAGGGAGAAGCTTGCACTGAAAAAACAAGTTGACTCACTTGAGCAAAATCTTTTAAAACAAATAAAAGAAAAGGAATGTTTATTGCAAACATTCACGGTTTTCAAAAAAGAATCCAAAGAAAAGGAAGATAAATATATAGAAAACGAAATTGACTTGGAAAAGAAGATAAAGGAACTTAATAATATTCTTTTTAAAGTGGGTCAATCTGCTCAAACAGTGCACATGTTAACTAAGCCACAAGCCTTCTATGATAATATACACAAACAAGCTCTAGGTTATTAAAATCCGTTTCACCTTAAGAAAGCTTAGCGGATTAAACCAACCTTGTATGATGGTATTGTTATGTCTGATAAACATGTTGCTATGCCTGTGATTGATGATGAGAAAACATCAAGGTTATAAATAGCGTGAAGCGTGACGTAGCGGCATAGCCAAGCCTCAAGCTTTAGCGTGAGGCGTTGCGCCATAGCGTTTTTAAGGCGTGACTCAAAGTGGCAAAAAATATTTATTTAGTGGTCAATAGTAGTTAGCTACTAGGCTTAAAATTGAGTTATAGAGTTACTAAGCCCGAATCTCATGCAACCCAAATTATATATACTTGTAAATAAGCTCAAGTCTAATAAATATCTTTAAAAAATTCAAAAAAAAATAAATCTCTTAAAAGCTTCAAAAAAAGGCGCCACGCCTTGCGCTATAGCGCTCTATATCACGCTTTATTACACGTCACGCCTAAAGACGACGCCTTGGCCTGTTTCGTAACGTGGAGGCTACGCCTTGCGCTATGGCGCCGCTATAGCGGCGCTATTTAGAACCCTGGAAAACATTGATTTTGGAAGAAAATAGTCGATAAAAAATGTCTGAAAAAGTAAAGGATCCAGAGATTATTAATAAAAAAATTTCTCATAAACCTATTGATTATGAAAAATTAAATAGACTTTCTGAAGATTCTGGGAAACGTTTTACTCCACAACAAGAAATAGATGTTGAACAAGCGTTCTGGTGGTGTATATCTAATCTTATCAGTAAACCTTCTAATGCATCCCCTATCAAAATAGAAGCACCTAAGGAACTTCTTAAGGTTAGCTTGGTGAATGAAAGCCTTAAAAGCTTAAATTTTTTACCTTGCCAGATGTTGACAATGTGGTGAAGAAAAGGACAACACCTGATGCTCGTAGACAGAGGTGAATGGGGGTTTGAACATACAAAAGCTGTTTTTAACAATGAATTTATTCTATTTCTAAAAATTTTAAAAGACATCTTCAATGTGTTTGATAGAGATCTTCTAAATAAAATAATGGAAGTACAGACAGTTTTTAACCAAATGGACGCTGTTGTTCAACAGTTTTCAGTCGACAAATAATGTTTGAAAATTGCTAAGAAAGAATTACTTTTGAAAAATGATCGACTCTTGCAGCAAATCATGTCTCAATAAGTTCTTTTAACTGTGATGAATTCTATGTCTTTGTTTGGTGAATCTGTGAATATGGATGGAAAAAGAAAAGATTCTTGTAATCTTGAGGCTGAGCTTTTGAAATCACAAAATGCATTTAATGATCTTTTGAAACGTCACTCACACCTTGAAAAATATTGTATTTCTCTTGAATGCTCAATACGAATCAATCAAGAAATTTTTTAAAAACGTGAATCTTGTGATAATCAAAATGTTCTTGAAATTCTATAATTTTTTAAAAAGAATGATTTGAAAGCTCAGCTTCAAGACAAAGACAGTACCATTTGTAAGTTGAAGGATATTATAAAATCATTGAGAGAAAAATCCAAGGATAAGAATGTCAAGTATGATTATTGTGAAATAGAGACCAAAAATGTGGAACTGAAGAATAGTGTGGCAAAATTGCTTTCGGAAAACGAGCGTCTTTGTAATGAAATTAATCATGTTAAACAGGTTTTTAAAGAGCAGTTTGACTCAATTAAAAAGACTACGGAGTTCATTCTAAGAACAAAGTGACACATTAATTAATAAACTGAACTTAAAATCTCAGAGAATAGAGATTAAAAAGCTCAAATTCAAGACAAGTTTTTTGTGATAAACAACATTGAAAAATACTTACGAAAATTAAAATGAAAAAGAGATTGTTGATATGCTATAACACAAATACCATCGCACCAATATTGTTCAAGTATGTCAAGCTAGATTAGAAAACCTCATTGGCACCTAGTTTATTTCAAAATATGAATGTTCACAATAAAATACCTTAAGTATGCTGAGGAACAAGCTGATATTCTTTGGGGAATAGTCGAACAAGCTAAAGAAAAACAACCTTTAGATAAAGAGTTAGACTTTGCCTGTAAGCATGCCTAACGAATTCAAGAGTTACTTGTATATGTTCGAGATACTTGCCCTAATGCGATTAAACTCAATGAGAAAAAGGTTGTTGTCACACCCAAAAACAAGGCAAGAAAGTATGTTGCTGAACCTCTCACATCCTCAAGCAACAGTAAACAGGTAGAGACATTAAAAACATCAGATTCTAACACACCTGTGTTGTCTTCTACAGGATTGAAGTGTTCTACTAGTAAATGTGGATCAAAGCTGATGACATCAAATAACGTCTATTTTATAGCATCATTTATCCTATGTTATTAACCCATTTTGTATAGTTATTGCAAAGAATTGTTACTTAATCGTTTATAATTTAGAATTGCATTAATTATGGAGAAATTGGTGAAAGTTAGCAAAAGGCGCGCATTCTGTAGCTAAAATGAAGATATTATGAATGATTACTATTCTTGAAGACGCAATACGCCTAACCATCAAAAGAAGATACGGTTATCCGTAACCGTAGCCTGCTCACACTCAAAGACACAAAAGGAATGAAGATCCGAACGCCGTATCCAGAGGACTTAATACGCCGTATTCAATATATGGAATCAATAATAATTAATCTGGAAGAATATCAAATGTAGTCCCTACTCCAAAGAATCCCCACAATACGCCGTATCCAATACATGATAGCGCCGTATCCAACCGACTTTCAGTACCTTATAAATAGAGAAAACTCAAAAACAGTTTTAAGTGTGCTAAATCATATTCTCAGATACCTAAACCACAAAAAGGTTAATCAATGAAAAAAGAGCTAAAGGAGTTCGGGCAAACGTATTCAATTCCATAGGATACAATGTGTAATTCCATATACTTTAGTAATCGTTCAGTTTTTGGTATCATTCGTTAACTCGGTTAGTTTACCTTGGCTAAAATTATCACTCTCTGTATTTATTAAGACTTTGAAAGGCTAATAACCATGCGGTATAAGCTATTATTATGAAGATAAAATGTTTGGTATTTGTTTATATCGATTTCTTGATTATCTTTGAGGCTTGTTATGTTTATGCAATTTATGACTTTTTTACCGCGCTTTTATATGCGACCTATCATTCAACTGGATCTAGCAAAGTGACAAGCGGATTTAAGATCCGGGATAGCTCTCTATATGTAAATTTAACATCTAGAATAATATTACAACAAGTATTAGTCCTTCTAAGTCCGTTTCCTAGGATAACCTTCGGGCCTTACTAGTTAATTGGATATTACCGATGGATTATTGTCGTGTTGACTAGCTTGGTGACCTAATAATTTAAACAAATAACCGTTCTGATTCCATTGATAGTTGGACCAGTGGACTACTAGGTATATATTGCCATTAATACGTAATGGGTAAAGTCTCTATAGCTAAGTTTAACAAGATCACCATTGCTTTTAACCCTAAGATAGATTATACTCAGCAAATAAGGATGCTTTATGCGAGATGCTTTTTAATTGTGACTGAAATAATGTGTCCTAGTCTTAGAATGATTGTAACGCCTAAGTCTTAAGAATGATATGCTGCCTCGAGATAAGTAATCATTGCACTAAATAAACAAACCAACGTTCTAATCGGATTAATGATGGCTAATACAGTTTTCTTATATAAGGTTCACACGCATCTTTTAAACTTTTTGTCTATAAGCTTGTGTGGGTAACAGTGTCTTGAAATGATTGTAGTCACCGACCAAACCGTGCCACTCTCTCAGGCTGAAAACCTCTTTTTCCCATTCGAACTAGGATTTAGACTAACATAGGTTTAACATAGGATCAAAATAGAATTAACATAGATTACATAACCAAGATATTAATTAAATTAATAGATTTAACCTCGCTCTCAGTGATCGACACCCTACTTACTACGAAACTACTACCGATCAGGTACACTGCCCGTTAAAGTGTTGTTTTTGGTTGAGTCGGCAAAATATAAATTTAAAACTTGAATCAATAAAATATACACCACACAACGACACATCAAGTTTTTGGTGCCGCTGCCAGGGAGTAAAAATTAATCTTGATTTTTATTTTGATATTTTGGTTTTTAACATTAGATTAGATCTAACCCTTAGGATTAGTGTATATTCTTGAATATTCTGTAATATTTGTATATTTGTATATTTGTTTGCTTGTATATATTTGTGTGTTTAATTGTTTGCGTATTTAATTGTTTTTCTTGAATACATTGTTCTGGTCGACAGTTGAATACGACGTATCCACTTCCACTGGATACGGATCCAGTTCTCTGTCTAATACAGCATATTCATCCCAACAGATTAATACGGCGTATCCACTTCCGTTGGATACAGCGTATTGATCGTTTGATACAATTCTTGGAACTTTTAAGCCAAAAATTTTTTTATACCTTTCTCCCGCTGGTTCTACTGATAATTTTCTGGGTATTTTTTCAGTAAGAATGACAAAGGTTATCAAAGGAGAGTTCGAGAAAATTAAGGATATTAAGGTCGAAGATGATTCGCTCACTTGCGATTCACCACTTGAAGTTTTCAACTGTGAAGTCAGTCAATTAAGCAAAATGGATGATGATTTATTCACATATGAAGTTGAAATTGCTAACATCCCATGTGACTTAAGAGTAGATGATGATTCAGAGCATGAAGCTGATGATATAGGATTTGATTCGTCTGATTTTGCATTTACTGAATGGTTGGGATCAAGTTTTGTCAACTACAAACAATGATCATTATTACTAATGAAAAGCATTAAGGAATTATGGATCAATCACCGATGAAGAATTTTCTTTTCTGATAATGAAGATGAAATGTGCTGAAGACTTTTAGAATCGACCACTAATATAATTGACTACGAGATACACAATATGTTCAGCATTATTCAAACCGAATTTCATTAGTTCTTCTAAAGGTAGATCCGGACTTACTTACAAAGGATATTATGAGGTTTAAAACCTATGATGATTACAAAGACGACTGGATCTACGAATGGAATAAGGATGTACCATGGGTTGATGAGAAACCATGGACTGACACTGGAGTTTGGACATATTCGAAGCCAGTCATACATACTTGCAAGCCTTTCAATTATAAAACTGGGTGTTCGGAATGGCCAACATGTAGTTAGATGAATGATGGATATTGTAATGGAGGAAACTTACCTGGAACATTTATTATTGAAAATCAACTCCATTATCAAGATTACGAGTGGTACGAAGCTTTGGAAGATAGTGAGCTTAAAGATGAAGCTTTAAGAAACAAGGCTATCATGGAAGGATTTATCAAAGATGATGATGATGAGTCAAATTATGAACAAATGAGACGATGGGACATATATACAAACTATGATGATACTTATAAAACAAATCATGATGATAATGAAAGAGAAGAATTATGTGAAGTTCATGAGCCACCGGTATGCACGATACAAAGATTCGAGATGATCAAGTATTCATTTGGACAAAGCGAAGAATATGTTTCACTAAATAAGAAGAATATAACGATGATCTAGCAGGAACAAGCAATAATGCATGCCGTACGTATCAAGAAATCTTTCGTATGATGGACGAAGGATGGATGGTGACTAGAGCAACGTAAAAAGGAAGATGAAGAAAAGTCTAACTTAAAGACTTCGCTGTAAACAAAAGTGCTTCCCGGGAGACAACCCGGAATGTTATTTAATTTTGTTATCGAGTCTGTCTTCCCAGACTTATAAATAAACGCGTATCCGTTCCACCCCATACGACGTACTGAATGTCTAGACGTTATCCGGCTTTACTTTTTATGCACTTTAAAAACAATATTGTCAGTTCTGCGAATACGCCGTATACATAACTTGAAGACGCCGGTATCCACAAACTGACCCGTATCTAAGTTGTTTTAGTTTAGTTTAAATTAACCGTAGTACCAAAGATATGATGCACCTGTTTATTTCCTATATTTTTTACGCAGTACATCGTGAAGGAAATATCAACGAATATGGTAGGAGATTTACGAATCAGAAATCATGAAGTGTTGAGTCCCTTGAAACTCAAGACGGCTGTTCAACACAAATCTTGCTCATAAACGCAAATTAGAGAATCTACCGAGCAAATATCAGGGGAGTTTCTCATTCTAATTCTTTTTAAATTCCCGTATTTAATGTTTTATATATACAACAGAACGTTGTATAATACAAGTGGGGGGATGGAAATAGATGACCACTTGTCCTAATTTTTCACAATAAATGCTTAAATATGCTAAAATTTAAAAAAAAATTCAAGCATACTTTTGTGAAATTACATGTTATATAACACGCACACAATAACCCTGTTAGATCATGTGAGGATTATAACTTTCCGTTTCCAAATGAATTACCAAATCTACAAAATATGAGTGTCACGGTGATGTTGTAAGACTTAGAACTTGGCTTGGTATGATCTATTCGAGACCAAAAAACAAATTTTTTTTATAATGACTCTTATGGATTTAATTGAGTAACTTGTTTAAATTGGTTAAATCTTTTAAGGATTAACAAACCAAATGCCTTTACAAGTTGTTTATTAACAACTACACCGGTTAGTTAACCACCCTTTAAAAACCTGCACTCTTCATCTTTAGAGTGAATGATCCACTAGAACAACCCTAAGAGCCAACCTTTAGGAATTTACACACTATCTTTCATACAGCCTTACACCTAACCTACCCTGTTAGATTAATAGTTGCTTAAAGTGTAAAGTTTTTGTATTGTCTCGAGTCTTGTGCCATTTTCTATCTTTGTTGAGGGTTGGAACAATTTACACATAGCAAAAGGAATGTATATTTAGTAGTCAAAGCTCATGTGATTTTACTACGACACAATTATAGGAGGAAAACCGAAGAACGAAGAAATTAGTCGAAGAATTTATCCGGAATTATTTATGAATGGTGAAGATGGTGAAACTACACCGAGATTTGAAGTATTATTAAAAAAAAATCGAAAAAATAGAAAATTCGCAAAAAAAAGAGAAGGAAAGTTTGAAGATAATCGTTTCGCAAAAAGCATTACCGAAGGAATTATACGAAGGATCGATTATTCGTTGATACGTCTAAAAATCAATGATGTAGAGTATTGTACAAAGTGGAAGATATCGCCACTTGCCTTGTAGAGTATGTAAAGTTTTGGGAAGATTGGGAAGTTGACCGTTACGGGAACGCCAACTTAGGTTGTTGTTTTTGATCTATGATCAAGAGAAACGTGTAAATAGTTTGGTCTTTAATCATGGTAACGGGTCAGAAATAAGTGTATATCAACTTGTAACTTAATCTTAAATCTATTTGTTTCCTTGATTTTTATTTAACAACATTTACTTCCCTCTCAACCTGATGATTAGGCCGCAGGTTTTTAACGCGAATGAGCGCAATTTTTTCGAGCATAGCTGTCTATCCGACGTTACAAACAGCCATGTATGCATGTCTTAGCTGCCCGTGGTTTAACGACTTTTGTTGAAAGTTATAAGTT
Organism: Tanacetum coccineum; assembly: GCA_026074375.1. Lineage (NCBI taxonomy): Eukaryota > Viridiplantae > Streptophyta > Magnoliopsida > Asterales > Asteraceae > Tanacetum > Tanacetum coccineum. Next base: position 31,623 of record BQNB010024983.1, read on the forward strand.
TCCACCCTAATCATTCTTCAACTTAAACCGTTGGTTAAATTCGAATGGGGATGTGATCGAACACACATGTCTATCCCGGCGTTCCGGGTGTGTATGTACGCTTTAGCTGCCTTGTTTGAGTGGTACTTTTGGTGAAAGATTGTAGAATGATCAAACCGTACGCCTTTCCATACAAAAAACCCATATTTACCTTTATAAACTTGTTACTCCTTGGCTTTAGTGGTGGAGATTGATGTATCCTTGCCAAGCTTATGATAGAATACGACCGCGTGCACGACCGTGAGCATTGAGCGAATTAGTTTACAAGTTACCCACATAGATAATAGTATAATTGTGTGTTTTTTCATATTCCTATTTCGTGAGGTGTTTGGTTGTGTACTTGTAATAGATCGAATAAGTGCTTTAACAGAAAATATCCTTAAGATACATTTTTATAAACTTCTAAAGGCTACTTGAGGACAAGTAGGATTCAAGTTGGGGGATATTTGATGACATCAAATAACGTCTATTTTATAGCATCCTTTATCCATGTTATAATTAACCCATTTTGTATAGTTATTGTCTAAGAATTGTTACTTTAATCGTTATATTTGAGAATTTCAGTAATTAAGGAGTAAATGGTGAAACTATAGCAAAATGCGCCATCTGTGAGCTTAAGTTTGAAGATAATTTGAAGATTATTGTTCTGAAGACCAATACGCCGTATCTATCAAGGAAGATACGACTATCCGTGCCTGCACTCACCAAAGACCACAAAAGGAATGAAGATCAATACGCCATATCCTGAGGACTCAATACGCCATATTCAAGATATGAATCAAATATAATATTCTGGAAATATATCAAAACGAGGTCCTACTCTATTAAAATCCCCAATACGCCGTATCCAATACATGGATACGCCGTATCCAATCGACTTCCAGACCTTATAAATAGAAAACTCAAAAACGAGTTTTAAGTGTGCTAAATCATATTCTCGATACCTAAACCACAAAAGTCGATTTTCAGAGGAGAAAAAGAGCAGAAGAGTTCGAGCAACGTATTCAATTCCATAGGAGACATCGTGTAATTCCATATACTTTAGTAATCGTTTAGTTTTTGGTATCATTCGTTAACTCGGTTAGTTTACCTTGGCTAAATTATTACTCTTGTATTTATTATGACGTTTGAAGGCTAATACCTTCGGGTATTAGCCATTATTATGAAGATCTAAATGTTTGGTATTTGTTTATATCGATTTCTTGATTTAGTGTTTAGTGCTTTGTTTATGCTTATCCAATTATACTGTTTACGCAATTTGAATGCGACCTATCATTCAAATGGATCTAGCAAAGTGGACCAAGTGGATCTAGAGTCCAGGATAACTCTCTATATAGTAATTTATACATCTAGAATAATAGTTACACAAGTATTGTCCTTCTAAGTCTGTGTCTAGGATACGCTTCAGGCTTAACTAGTTAATTGGATATTACCGATGGTTTATTGATCGTGTTGACTAGCAGGTGACCTAGATAATTCAACAAATAACGTTCTGATTCCATTGGATAGTTGGACAAGTGGACTACTAGTGTATAGATTGCCATTAAGCAGTAAGTGGGTAAAGTCTCAACTAGGGATTAACAAGAACAACCCATTGCTTTAAATCCATAAGATAGATTAAAATCAGCAAATAATTGATGCTTTAGCGGATGCTATATTGTGACAAAATTATGTGTCTAGGTCCTAGGATATGTAACGGCCTAAGTCTTAATAATGATATGCCACATCGAGAGAAAATCATTTTGCACTTAATAAACAAACAATGTTCTATATGCGATAATAATGACAAATACAGTTTTCTTATATAAGGTTCGCTGCTCTTTTTATCTTTGTCTATCATCTTGCGTGGTAAATCAGTGTCTTAGAATTGATTGTAGTCACCGACCAAACCCGTGCCAGTCTCTTAGCTGAAAAACCCCCTTGTTTCCCATTAGAACTAGATTTAGACTGACATAGGTTTAACATTGGATTAGAATAGAAATTAACATTGATTAATAACCAAGATATTAATTATTAATAAATATTAACCTCGCTCTTAGTTTAACGACACCCTACTTACCACGAAACTACTATCGATCGGGTACACTGCCCGTTAAAGTGTTGTTTTTGGTTGAGTCGGCAAAATATAAATTTAAAACTTAAATCAATAAAATATACACCACACAACGACACATCAAAAGCCTACTGACAATAAAAGGAATGATAGGATCTCGCAAACACCAAGTAAGAACATGGAGAATAAAGTAGAAGCCCAACCGATGTAAAGTTACTAAAAAGAAACGTGTTGTGAAACCTATTTGTGATGTTAAGCATATCAAAGTAAAATGAGAATTCTGATCTTAAATTGTGCTACATGTAAGAATCTTTGTATTGATGAAAGTTTATGATAAGTGTACTTCTTGATGTTAGTGAAAACTGTGAATAGCATGCTAAATCTGCTAAGAAACATAAAATAACAAAATATTTGGAGCCCTACGGGTCATGTATTCACTGAAGTAGGGATTAAGTGGAAACCAACAGGCAAAACTTTCACTATAGTTTGTAATTCATGCCCTTTAACTAGGTTCACTTCAGCTAACGTATTGCCTCCTAAGAAAACCACTTCCCACTCAGTTGAAACACAAAAACCAGAGCTTAAAGTTTATAGCAGGAAACCCAAAAATATTAAAAATGTAGGTCCGAGTAAAAAAGCTAAGATTGTAGAATCTAAGAATGCTAACCACTCGAAACCCAATTCTACTTGGGGATCAAATGCTACAGATATTCCATCGTCTTCTTCTTCTGTCATGACAGGTTGTCCAGATTGTTCTCTGGTATCTGGACTCCGGATGTTCGAAACACATGACAGGTAATACGCTACTTACTCAAAACTTTTAGTAAATTTCTGGGTACAGTTAGATTCGGTGAATGGCCATATTGCAAAGAATTATGGGTGTTAATGGTGACTATCATCAGGTAAATCGACTGTCTTCAGGGTATACTACGGTCGAGGGGCTTGGACATAACTTGTTTTTCGTTGGTCAATTTTGCGACGGGGATCTTGAAGCCGCATTTCGGAAAAACACTTGCTTTATTCGTAATTTAGAAGGTGTTGATCTACTTTCCGGATCTCGTGACACAAATTTGTACACAATCTCTCTTGACGACATGCTTAAAACATCTCCGATCTGTCTTCTATCCAAAGCATCAAAGACTAAGAGCTGGTTATGGCACCGTCGGTTGTCACATCTTAACCTCGGTACTATTAATAAGCTAGCTAGAGACGGTCTTGCACGAGGCACTCCAAGACTTAAATTTTTGAAAGATCATTTGTGTTCCGCATGTGCGGTAGGAAAAAGAAAGAAATCCTCCCGTCAACCCAAAGCTAAAGACACTAACCAAGAGAATCTGTATCTTTTTCATATGGATTTGTGTGGCCCGATGCGTGTGGCGAGTATTAACGTAAAAAGGTATATCTTAGTGATTGTCGACGATTACTCAAGATTTACTTGGGTTAGATTTTTGAGGACAAAAGATGAAGCTCCTGATGCCATCATCAAATGCATCAAGAATATTCAAGTTCATTTCAATGCCACCGTCCGTAATGTTCGAACAAATAATAGAACCAAATTTGTCAATCCACACGACTGTCCGTGAATTTTATATGAAAATTTTGGCATCTCTCATCAAACATCTGTAGCTCGCACCTCCTCAGCAAACAAACAGCGTTGTCAAAGGCAAAACTGAAACTCTAAAGATAGTTCTCCTACAATGTTAATATTTTCTTAAAAAAATCCATTAATTTATGGCCAAGCAATCAACACAAAGCCGTTACACCCAAAACCGTCAATAGACCCGCCGCCGATACAACAAAACATCATATGAGCATATGCAGGATAAGAAAACCGGATTTATCATTTTTTCATGTCATGGTGCACTCTGTTATCCTACCAATGACAATGACGACCTGGGTAAATTAGATGCAAAAGCTGACATTGGTATTTTTGTTGGTTACGCGCCTACAAAGAAAGCGTTTAGAATCTACAACAAAAGAACCCAGAAAATAATTGAAACAATTCATGTGACATTTGATGGGCTGACAGTAATGGCTTCTGAACAATTCAGTTCAGGATCTGGGCTTCAATGTATGACTCCTGCAACATCCAGTTCAAGACTCGTTCCAAACCTTGTTTCTCAAAAACCTTGTATTTCACCAAATAGAGATGATTGTAAAACTGTTTCAACCTATGTTCGATGATACTTCACTCCTCCACCAATGTTATTTACTCCAGTTCAAGAAGTTGCTGCACAACGAGCTGTGGATTTAGGCTGATTCTCTTGTGACAACTTCTTAATGATCCAGGATCTTCCATCATCAAGTACTCCATCAACACAAGAACGAGAACAATCTACAAACATTTCACAAGGTTTTGAAGAATCGCTAAAAACACCACTCTTTCGTAATGATCCACTTAATGAATCTCCTCATGAAGAATCAACTTCTCAAGGGTCATCATCGAATGTGATACAATCCCACACTCTATTTGAACACCTTGCTAAATGGACTAAGAATCATCCTATAGCAAACGTGGATCAGCGATCCTTCTCGTTCTGTCTCCTACGAGAAAGCAACTCAAACTTGACGCCATGTGGTGGTTACTTATCGATGCCATTCCTAACTTCTAAGTATACCAAAGAACTTCAAAAACAAGCAATGACCGAGACTCGTCATGGATCGATGCATGCAAGAATAAATTTCATGAATTTTCAAAGACTAGAATTATAGGAATTGGTGCCGTGTACCCAGATAAAGTGCATTGATTAAATTAAAATATTTATAATGTCAAGACAGATTGAATATGGCGGGTACTAAGAATAAGGCTAGACTAGTTGCTCTAAGGGATATCAGGCCAAGAAGAGGAATCAAATTTCGAGGGAATCATTTGCACCGATAGTAACCGGCTGCTAGAATTGAGGTCATCCTATCTCGTAGCAAATGCCGCTCATAAAATACTATAACATCTAACCAAATGGATGTCCAAAATAACTTTCTTAAATTGGGAGAGCCTCAAAGAAGAGTCTGCGTTTCTCAACCAGAAGGATTTGTTGATGCAGACAACCCATCACATGGGTAAAGCTGAAAAAGGCCTTTACTAAAACGGTCTCAAAAAGCACGACTGCATGTACGACATGCTGTCAAGCATCCTAATCTCAAACAACAATTTCTCCAAAGGTGCAGTTGATCTAACACTCTTCAAACGGCAAGCTGGGACGGACTTATTTACTGGTATAAAATTTATGTTGATGATATAATATAATGCATCCACTAATATTGCCATTGTAATGATTTTCTAATTAGAATGTCCATTTAAGTCAAGATGTCAATGATGGGGCAAATGTTATTATTTTTTGGATTACAAATTTCTCAAAGTCCCAGAGGCATCTTTATAAACCAATCTAAATATGCTTCTGAAATTGTTAAAAAATATGGTATGCTAAGTAGAGATTCTGTAGACATAACTATGGTAGAAAAGAGTAAACTGGATGAAGATCTACAGGGGATACCAATTGATGCTACACTTTAGCGTGGTATTATTGAATCCCTTATGTATCTGACATCCACTAGACCAGACCTTATTTATGCAGTCTGCTTATGTGCCCGGTATCAGGCAACGCCTATAATATTTATATGAATAATTGGTGGAGGTATAGTGTAGTGGGTAGGCTATTAGTTTATATATATTAACAACCACACGAAAAGCACTTAAAAGCGGTTAAGCGTATCTTTCGAAACCTCAATGGAACCATTAACAGGGTTCCCGGTACTTGAAAGTATACTGGTAATGTCAATGACAAGCATATGCAGATGCAGATCATGCAGGGTGCCAGGACTCTAGACGCGGTACATCTGGAAGTGCTTAATTCTTAGGTGATAAACTTGTTAGCTGGTCTTTAAAGAAGCAAAAGTGCACTGCCATCTCGAGTATAGAGGCTGAATATATTGCTTTATCTGGGTGCTGTTCTTAAATCTTATGGATGCGTTCACAGCTAGCAGATTATGGCTTTCAATTCAATAGGATTCTTCTGTTCTGCGACAACAAGAGTGCGATTGCTTTATGTTGCAACAATGTTCAACACTCACGAGCCAAGCACATCGATGTTCACTACCATTTTATAAAGGAGCAAGTCGAGAATGGAATTGTAGAGCTATACTTTTCTGGACTGAATACCAACTGGCTGACATCTTCACCAAACCTTTGCCAAGAGAAAGATTCAACTTCTTGATCAAAAAGTTCGGTATGAGAAGCATGTCTCCGAAAACGTCGAAAAGTCTGGCAGAGAAAACAGACGAGTGATGGTGGTAACTCATATCTTGTATCATATGTACATAAGAAAACATAAAAACACAAAAATATTTTTATTTTATATAAAATTTTCAAAAAGAAAATAAAAAATTAAAAAATCAGAAAAATATAAAAATATATGTATCTCTGGCATGTCTTCTGAAAATCGATAACATTTACGGTCTAGAAATGTCATTCAATAATGATACGAGACTCTAAATGAAATTCGAGCAGAAGTTCAAAAGCTTTCAAAACATGCCAAAAATGACTTGTTATTATTTCAGATAGCAACCCGGTTATCATCTTAAAGGCAAGTATTTCAAAAAGAAAACTTGACCTCATAACGTGAATTTATTCCCGGGCATGGTCTACTTTATGACCATGCAAAGGCTTGTGATTACGTTGCATCACAACCCGTGCTTTCCGTATAATTCCATAAAGTTACGTGTCAGTGCACTTAATTTGTCAAAATAAGAGAAATCATATTTTCATGGTGTTTGGTTTTCTAAATTAAACAATATTTCATCAGAAAATGCTTTTCAAAGACATTTAACCACTCAAATAATGACTACAGCTCTTTATATAGAAAACGGGTCATTGTTTAAGGGGGAGAAAATGTCAAATATCTTCTTCATAAAATAAGTTTTGTGACAATGGAAAAGGTTTTAAACAATAACAAGTTAACAATTAAAGGGGAGTTAATTAAGTTTAGCTTATGTGAGCCGTAAATGTTATGTGTTTATGCCTTTAGGGAGTACATGTGCAAATATAAGTTTCTAGGTATGCTAGTTAAAACATTAAGGACTATTTGTGCATGTGTTAAACTTTAATTGCCTAAATAAAACTTATATACAAAAATGCATAGGATATTATACTTAAGGGGGAAAATGTGTTAAAAACAAAAATTGTTTTATAACACACTCACCCCCCGTCACTTTTACACACAATAAAACAAAAACACAACACTTGAAATAGTTTCTTTCCCTCCCATCTTCAAACTCGAAATCGCAACTCATTGTTTCTCCTTTCCTAGTTATGTTTTCATCGCATAAAGGTACAACTAATATATGTTTCTGACACCCCAATACAACACTTTCTCTCAAAGGAATTAAGATTTTCAATTCACATTTTGGAACTGTATGAAAAACCTAATCTTGAATTAGGGGTTTGTCAAATCAAAAGTGCGTAAAACTTCAAATTAATTAAGGGGCTTTGTTTGTTCTAATGTGTAGAATACTCATTTAAATCGGTTTTGTAAATGGTTAACACACGAATGTGCTATGATCGATTTTGTGTGCAAAAATTTGGGTATTGGGAAGATAGTGTAATTTGATTGTGGGTTTTGTGTTAACTAGTATATATATGTATCCTTGAATGTATAGGAGCCTTTAAATATCATCCTTGTTTTGTTGCTTCTTGTATGAATGAATAAAAATGAATACATATGCTTGTTTGTGTTCATTCTTGATGATTCTATGACTCAATGATGTTATAAATGATCCTATATGGTAAACATCTGAAATGCATAGCTGTTTTGAATCAAGTCTTGATGTATACAAAACCATGTAGTATCAATGTTTGCCTTTTGAAGGCGAGTTTAAACAGAACACACTAATAGAGGCATTAAGAACACCCTATAGGATGCGAGTTAACAACACTCTTTAGGAGGCGAGTTATCAACATAATTAAGGAAGCGAATTAACAACATGATTAAGGAGGCGAGTTATCAATCCTATATAGGAGGCGAATTAACAAACCTACTTAGAAGGCGATTTAACAAATCCCTTTAGGAGGCGATTTAGCAATAGATTTTAAAGAATTGTAAGATTGAATTTTTTTGAAGGCAATTTTCAACTCATGTTAGGTAGCTAATTAAAATTGGTTAACTAGGCAATCAATTGGTTAAGTAGGCTATAGAGCACGAATCAACAAGGATATCTTGAACCATATATCAGGTTTCCTTATTCTCTACAAGTTTAGTTGAATAGATTCCCAAAAAAAACACTTAATTCAGTTGTCTTCAAGCCTTTTCACGTTATGCCCATAAGTTTGACCCTTCAGATGATATGGATCTAATTCAATATTGCTAAATGCCTTAATAACCCTAATCATCTGAATTATGTCACAACAAGGATCGACTTAAGTATTCAAAGGAGAAAAAAAAGGTGAGGAAAAGGTAATAGCGTTTGAGGGGGTTAGGGGCCTTATATTGTTTCATATATAAAATTGGTTATATATATAAACTGTATTGGTTAAACTCTTAGCAGAAACATGAATACTACTCAAGCACAACAGAAAGCCCTTGATGATGCTCTTGTTGCCTCGGTGGACCGTCTCGAGTTCGGGAAGGGCAACATGAGACTCAAGACTGACATCAAGCCAAAAGAAGCTACATTTCAAGTGGTGATGGATGCTCTTGCTCTCACTCCATTCTACCATGCATTCCTGATCCCTATAGATGTTCTTGCTATTTACATGCAAGAATTTTGGGCTATTGTTTCTGTTCATAGGTCATCCATTAGACACCACTAATAACAAGAAGAAAGTCTCTCCTCAGATGTTGATAATTCAGAGACATTCTCCATTTTTGTCCTAAAGTCCCATGACAATCTTTGAAGACTATACTTCCCATTGGAACAAGAAAATTCTCTCTTCATAAGAGATCCTTGGGCACACGGAGACATGCACCGTAACTCAAATTGATGTGAATGTTGACTACTTGCATCAACCATGAAGAGCATTTGCTACTGTCATCAACAAGTGCTTAAGTGGTAAAGAAACTGGAATGGAAAGATTCGTTTAATTGTCCCGTGCTCAAATTCTCTATGTATGTCCATAACGAAGAATATTGATTATGTTAACTTACTCTGGAAGACTTACTATTCTAGATGAGTACAAATGATGCTAAGAGACAAACAAAAATGTCATATCCCAGATTCACAAAGAATCATCATTGATTAAACTTCATGTCAAAAGGAACCGTCAATTTCCAATGAGAAACAAGATGTTTTGGCGACAATAACAGCTCCGAGATGATGAACCCTTATTTACTTCTATGAGATGTATCTCCAAACATGAAGATACTCAGGTATATGGTACCATTCTTCCAACGAAGTTAACAAATCAAGCAATGTTGGAGTCCAAAGCTTACCATACATATTATGCTTTTGCTTCTGGAGAGAAGGCTCCAAAACTAAAGTATATTTGAAAGAAAGCTGATTCAGACACATCTCCCAAGAAGAAGCATGTTCAAGCTACTAAAGGCACCAGACTCAAGTCAAAAGCTAAGGTGGCTAAACCTGACAAGAAGAAGCAACCTGCAAAGAAGACAAGAGCAAAAGGTTTAGATGTATTATTTGAGGTTGCATTAACTGAAGCTGAACAAATGGAATCAGTGCTACCTAGAGAACAAGAAACTTTTTACTGTACACAAAAGTGCAAGGGCTCAGTGTAACATTTCTCAATTTCAGGTCATTTCACGATTCCTATTATTCGTCACTATTTATTTTGGTCAAATACGCATTTACTTTTAATTTAACTTTTAAGCTAAATCGCGTAGACTAAAAGTAATCATTTAATGTAAACGGTCATCCAATAAATGAAGGCTTACATCGACCAAGTAATATATAATTATTGAGAAGATAATTTATAAACTTGCGTATATTATTCTACTAGTCACGTAAAGGGTTTCTATGTTTTTCATAATAAAAATACAATTTGGACACACCTCCGAAAATACCAAGACATCAAACCAATACCCACATATAAAACCTAACTACAAAATTAAGTAAATTTTGTGTACATAACTTACTATGGCCGAATATTGGGCACTAAATCCACTAGAAATCCTTAAGGATCTTGTTAAGTACTTGTACAAAATCCCTTTAATTAATATTAGTACTAAGTGTTCCTAGTTAAGCTCATTACACAATGGTTAATAACCATTTTTCTCTCCCTTTTTCCCTTGGATACCCGGACTAACATACATGCACATACACAGATACCCAAAGATTTTGCCCAAAGTCTATAGGTAACAATGTACAAATATAGAGTAATTAAAACATATAATTAGGTGGTTTAGCAAAATACAATTGATGCTAACTCAAACCAACAAAACCGCCAAGGATTTGGTCACGGTTTTAGTGTTTAGTTTGAGTGACTAGGAAATGTAACTATTATCTTGTCCTATAAAAACATCACCATCACACTTCCATTTAACACTCTTAACAAACTCACACTCCCTCAATAACACAAACATAAATACTTCCCCTATCCTTTTCGTATACATTAGGGTTGCCACGACACACAAACAAACACCCACTCAATCCATTTTCGAACCCAAAATAAATCTAAGGGTATAACTACAAGTTCATAATAAGGGTATACTCAGAGCTAAGGTATTAGTATTTGAATAAGTTGAGCTTTGGTTGATCCATGTCGATCGTGGTGCATTAGGGTATTGCTTTGCTAGCTCGAAAACAAGCCTTAGGACTCATTGTAAGTCACATTCGAACCCATAACATTTGTATTATACGTGTTTCCTTGTTATCTAGTCGTATAGGTCACGTCTTTATGTGATTAACAAGTTTACATAGACGTGAACGCGTATGGTTCAACCCATGCGTGGCACACGTACATGTATTTTTGTATACTCAACCTCGTGTGGTGTTTGAATGCAAAGAAACGTATGTAATGTGAGTTAATGGCAAGCAAAAGCTTAAACATTTTCGTTAAATGCAAATGTCGATGCCAACATAAACACTAATTTATTTACAAACAAATTTCTCGAAAACCATACGTAAACGTGTCATCTAAACAAAATGGCATGGTAGCGGAAGGTTGTATACAACTTATTGAAAACGCTTGAACACCAAATAAAATAAAGAAATTGCATGTGTTAACTAACCATAGGGGGACATATAACTTAAGTGTTCGGCTTATGTTTCAACACCACAAACGCGAACCATATGCCATCCAAAATAGGGCACATTTGTCCACTCTTGGGCCCGCGTAGACCCACCAAAGGTGAGTAAGCAATGACTTAAAGTTAGCTTATCTCCATGATTAAAGATCTTAAAAGCGAGCTCAAGGGCTTATCAACCCTACCGAAACCTAACAAATCAAGAAAAAAATAATAAGTTAAGCCGGACGGACCCTTAATGGACCAATTGGGCCCAACAGCCTACGTCCGAACCCAAACAGGCCCAATAAGCAAGCTTGGCCGGCCCACAACTTATTTATAAGCCTTACAAGCTTATTAATAATCCAACGAGCCTATTCATGCTAATATGGACCCTTTGTACCTTTTAAAAACCAACGAGCCTATTCATCCTAAATGGGCTCGTTAGCCCATTACCGTGAACCACGAAACCCATACGCCACGAATAAGCTTGGCAGCTTTTTTGTGAGCTTAAAACAGCTTATAAGGCTTATAATAAACATAGAGAGACCATTAAACCATAATATGACAAGCCCAAAAGCTTATAATGTCTACCGGACTTGTAATGGGCCCAAAAGCCCATTACCTGGTACCTAAGTGCTTACTTAATAAGCCACAAAATGAAAACAACTTAACATATTTCATGAGTACTTCTTGAGTTAAGAAAATAAGTTGGATCATGTAGTGAAACTCAAATGGACCCTTAAAAGCGTTTCGGGTTATGATTGGTGGGCTAACAAGCCCAACAAACTCGAATAAGCTCAAATAAGCTCATCCGAGCTTATTAAGTCAAATGCGAGTTTACGTACTTTTGGAATCCTAAATGAACCCTTTATTTACTTAATGAGGTTCATCCGAGCTTATTTATAAGCTGACCCAGCTTATGAGGCTTATTGGAGATTAATGAAACCCAATGCCACTTGTTAGATCTTAATTGGGTTTAAAATGTGACTTTTTACAAGTTAAGGGGCTAAATATGTCAATTTGGAAACTTAAAGGTTTGAAACTGCCAATTTTCTATTTTAGTAAGTTGATGGACTGTTTTGTCATTTCTGAAACTTTAGGGATTATAGGAACATATATGGACCTAAATTTGTAACTTTTGTAAAGTTTTGAGGCCAATGTGTACAAGTGAAAACTTAAGGGTCTAAAGTGTAAATACTATATTTTCATAAACTTAAGGGACTGTTTTGTAAATACATAAAACTCAAGGGTAATTTATAAACAAAGGTGATTTTATAAACACTTAGCGAATCGGACGAATTATATTCGGATATTATACAAGTAAACCTACGATTTAATAAATACGAATATTTATTAATAACATTTATACGTATACAAGAATGTGTGAAATCGTATACCTTCCCAAGAGCCATCAAACATTTTCAAATACGATAAACATGTGCACCACCACACAAGTGATAACAATATATATAAACTAGCAAATTACTGTAGTTTATACATTGAGTCTTTAGCCTAAACTTGTAGACTAAGACTGGCCGTATTTACTTAGGTATTTGACGGTGTGATTCATACTTGGATATATTATCATTTCCAGAGAACTATTTACTAAGGTGAGTTCATAGCCCCATGTTTTACAATTATTTAAATGATTTACATCCTTCGGGTGAGAACATGCTTTTTTTTACAAATTGGACGCAAGTGTACATTTTATACTATGATTACGTGTTTGCCTAAGTAGCGATAACCTATTGAGCCCATTATCATGAACTGTTAATTACTAAATTATGAGCCCGAATGTTATAAATAGATCTATTTGGGATTGACATCCCCGTTTGGGCGAGTAACGCTCAATGTGCCGGGTTGCCGGACAACAAACGTATACCATGTCGGATTGGGATGTTGCGGGTTAGAACATCATTCACGGGCATTTATTGGCAATTTATTGCATTCATACATGTCGAGCTTCAGTGTCATGAGCTTAGAAAAATGTAATTACTTTTTATGATGTTTGCATTTGTTGCTTAATCATACACTTGGAAATCTTGCGGTCCTACTATTGATTTGCATAAACCTATGAATTCACCAACTTTATGTTAACGTTTTAAGCATGTTTTCTCAGGTCAATAAGGCACGAGGTGCAGTGATACATTGGAAGTCAATAATTTAAGAGTCATATTAAAGATTTAGGGTCTTATTACATTTTGGGGACAATTGTTATAAACCGAAATCTTTATTTATACTGTTGAACAATTTGAAGCCATGAGCTTATGTAATAAACAAGTATTTTGTTAATCCAATGTATCTTTTTCAAACGACACGTTTAGTGGTCTGTTCTCATATCTTTGCTATTGATCATATGAAGTAACGCCCTCGATATATATTCACATTCCTTTCGACCCAGATCAGGGGTGTTACAGATTGGTATCAGGCCCGAGGTATATAATAGAACCAGGTCAAAAGTTTTTTCTAGACTATAACCATTTTCAAACACTGTTTTCACAAATGGGATTTGCGAGGGACATACATACATTACTTGTTTACATCCAGGATATATGCTTACATGACATGCATTGTTTTAGCATTAGTAGTTACTAAGTGCTTACACGATTGATTGATTGATATACGTGTATATAAATTACGTATATTACTATAAGACTCTTATAATTAAATCTTATAGATATAACATAGAGACCACTCTTATAATTAAAGCTTATAGACATATCATACCGATCTCTCTTAAAAGTAATACTTATATAAGTTATTTTTGCTTCTGGCAGTAGTCATGTCTTCTGCACCATCCGCTGTCACATACACTTCCGTCTACACCGACTCTGAGCCCGGCCGAATCTTCTAGGGAGCCTATGAGGAGATATTTGATGGAGGCATTCCGCAAGTCATCGTATTAGGATATGATGGACTCTCGATGCAGTTGGTAGCTCCACCATCACCGAATTACATACCAGGCCTAGAGGATCCACAGACACCGCCAGTTCCTTAGGACGAGGATGAGCGTGAGCCTATGTTCATACAGGCACATGATCCTGACTACGTGCCAGAGCCTATATACCCTGAGTATATACCATTGGAGGATGAGCATGAGTTTCTAGCTGAGGAGCAGCCATTACCTCCTGTTGATTCACCTACTGCTGAGTCACCCGGGTATGTTACTGAGTCGGATCCCGAAGAGGATCCAGAGGAGTACGAGGATGATGAGACAAAGGATGGCCCGGATGACTATCCTATTGGCGGGGGAGATGATGGAGATGATGATGACGGCGATTCATCTGGGGATGACACCGATGATGAGGATGAGGATGATGAGGAGGAGGAGGAGCGCTTAGCTCCGGCCGACTCTGCTATTGTTATACCTGCTGATGAGCCTGTTTCCCCACCTGAGGAAATAGAGCCTGTTATACCACCACCCTCCACTGACATTACTATTGGGGCTAGGATTACCGTCCGGCCTCAGGTTTCCATATCCCTTCCACCAGAGGCAGAGGTTGAGAGACTTCTGGCCATGACTACTCCATCACCATCACCACCTATCTCACTATCACCACCCTCTGCAGGAGAGCGCCTTGCTAGGTGCATGGCCCCACTTGCACATTCATCACCACCACCTGTGCCATCACCATTACTACCATCATCTGGGTGTCCAACCTAAATCCAGACACTTAGGATAGCATCTACTCAGGCCCTTATTGATGCAGTTACTGTCGCATTACCATCACCTCCACTACCACCACTACCACCATCTCTATACATACCACCACCTGCTGACCGTAGAGACGATATTCTCAAGTCCGAGCAGCCACCTCGTAAGAGGTTGTGTTTGTCCACTCTAGGCTACAGATATGAGACCGGGGAGAGTTCTACTGCCAGACCTATCGGAGGTCGAGGGGTAGATTATGGGTTTATCAGCATCGTAGATGTTGAAGCGAGACGATAGGGGACTAGTGAGGTTGGGTATGGTATTAGGGATACTTGAGTAGATCCAGTAGAGGTAGTTCCTGAGATAGCACCTATGACCGTGGAAGAGGTCAATACTAGGGTCACAGAGCTTGCTGAGCTCCATGAGCATGATACACAGGACTTGTATGCCTTACTAGAAGATGCTCAAGATAGTAGGTCTCGTATATCCCAGCGAGTCGATATGGACTCGCAGCGGGTCGACTTACTTATGGGAGGATGACTCTCCAGGAGACAGTATGGATGGTGGAGGAGGAGGCTTATGGGGTTCCTAGATGCTTGGTCTCACTCGATAGGAATGAAGTCAGGCGGACCATCAGAGCTTCAGACCCACTGTGATCTGTGTTTGCACACGAACCCATAACCCAGGCACATCAGACCACAGCTACAGCTGCAGGAACTCCTCAATCAAACACACACAGTATATGAGACTTGCTTTCAGATGCAGCAGGCTGAGATAGCAGTGCTTCGAGAGACTGACCGTAGGCGTCAGGCACAGATGGTAGAGACTCTCCGTGTGATGAGAGACATGAGGCGAGAGATGGGCGACATGCAGACCGAGTTGCTAGCACTGCGATGATAGCGAAGAGCTAGACAGCCAGCACCATATGCTAGGATTCTAGATCACCAGGATGCTTCAGGGGATGCGGACAGTCACGTCTAGTGGTTTATGTCATTTCGTTCTTCTAGGTCATTGTACAGGCATGTTAAGTATTAAGGGTTTTTCCCCGCTAGCATAGCCTTAGATCTTTTGTATCGTATTTTGTGTAATCAGAAACTATTTCATGTAAAAAATTTCTAAGTTATGAATGACATAGATGTATTATGTTGTACTATATACCTCTCTTGTGTTAACATCACATTTGTAAATTATTATGTACCTTGTTATGATTGTGACCTCACATGTTGTCTCTTATGATTTAGACGAATCATGGCACCTACGACAAGACGAGGACCGAATACTACTCTTAACAACACCAACCCAAACAACATGACCCCGGAATCCATCCAAGCTATGATTGATCAAGCCCTTCTGTGAAACTTCACTAATGGAGATGGAAGCCACGGTTCACACGGGGATAACCAAAGGAATGTGCAAACTGTGCGCCCTTGTTTATTACGATAATGACTACATGAAGTGTCAAACCTTGAACTCAAGGGGACTAAAGCGTGTGTTGGTTTGACTCTTTGGATTGAAAAGATGAGTCAGTTTTTATATCTAGTGGTTGTTTATTGAGATAATCAGCTGAAGTTTGCCACTTGCATTCTGTTATGTGCTGCTTTGATTGGTGAATATGGGCAGATAAGAACCTTAGGTCCCGAGGCATATGCAATAACTTGGGAAGTACTTAAGGAAAAGATGATGGCATACAAGTATTGTCCACAAGGTGAAATCAAGAAACTAGAAATCGAGTTGTGGAACCTAAAGGTCAAGGGGAACGATGTTCCAGCATACACTGAACGTTTCCAAGAGCTAACCCTGATATGTACCAAGTTTGTTGCCAACCGAGAAGGTTGACAAGTACATCAGTGGACTTCCTGACAACATTTATGGGAATGTCAAATCTGCCAGACCTAAGACGTTAGATGAGACTATTGAGTTGGCCAACGACTTGATGGATCAGAAACTCCGCACCTACGCAGAAAGGCATCTGTAATAAGAGGAATGCGATGATTCATCCAAAACAACCATGTCACCACAACAACCTTCAAGAGGCAGAATGTCGCCAAGGTCTACAATATGGGGACAGGCGAAAAGAAGCCATATGGGGGATCTTTGCCCAAGTGCATCAAGTGCCATTTTCACCACAATGGCCCGTGCACCCAGAAGTGCCACAAGTGAAACAAGGCAGGGCACTTTGCCCGCGATTACAGGAGTACTGGTAACATAAATGTTGCTAATACTCAGAAGGGCATGGAGGCAGCTCCAAATGGAATGTGTTGTTTTGAGAGTGAGCACCTAGGCATTTCAAGAGAGATTTCATAATTTGTAGAATAAAGATGGTGGGAATGGGAATGGCACAGGCTAGGGAATCAGATAGGAATGAAAAGATAGATAGGGAATGCATCGTAAACCGGATTCTAATGTTGTTAGCGGGTACGTTCCTCTTAAACAACCACTATGCCATCTATCTTATTCGACCATTGGTGCCGATAGAAGTTGTTAAATCTACTGCATTTAGTTCCCGATTGACATCGTCCCACTCTATTAGATAAAGTTATGATGTCGTATTATCTGATGTAAAATAGTCGGGGATGATACACTATTATAGCAGGTTGCACCATAAATTTTTCATAGACCATCCGTTCAACATAGATCTAATGCCCGTAGAATTGGGTAGTTTCAACGTCATTATCGATATGGACTGGTTATGAAGATGTCACGCCGTGATCGTGTGCGATGAGAAACTTGTTCAAGTTCCCTATGGGAATGAAACTTTGATTTTTTGTGGCAACGAAAGTAGCAACGGGAGAGAATCTCGGTTGACAGTTATCTCATGTTCAAAAGCTCAAGAGTACATGGCGAAGGGATGCCAGGTGGGGGGGGGGGGGGTCGGGGGGGGGGGGGGGGGGGTGGGGGGTGGGGGGGGGTGGGGGGGGGGGGGGGGGTGGGGGGGGGTTTTTGGCACAGATATCCGCTAAGAAAGAGGAGGACAAATCGGAAGGAAAGCAACTTAAAGACGTACCTATCGTCAGAGATTTTCCTGAATTGTTTCCCGAGGACTTGGCAGGTCTTCCTCCGGCTCGACCTGTGGAATTTCAGATCGATCTGATTCCAGGAGTCGCGCCCGTAGCTCGAGTACCGTATCGATTGGCTCCATTCGAAATGAAGGAATTATCGGAACAACTACAAGAGCTTTTCGATAAAGGATTCATAAGACCTAGTTCTTCACCTTGGGGAGCCCCAGTCTTGTTTGTCAAAAAGAAGGATGGGTAATTCAGGATGTGCATCGACTACCGTGAGTTAAATAAGCTGACAGTGAAGAATCGTTATCCACTCCCGAGGATCGACGATTTATTTGATCAACTCCAAGGATCCAATATTTATTCGAAAGATAAGATCTAGATCAGGATATCACCTACTTAGAGTACGAGAGCAAGACATTCCAAGACGGCATTCCCGAACTCGGTATGGTCATTAACAGTTCCGGTTATGCATTCGGACTGACAAACGTAACTGCAGGTAATTCCGCATGGACCTCATGACCGAGTATGCAAGCCTTACTTGGATAAGTTTCGTAATTGACCCTCATCGCTGACATACTTATTTATCAAGGACAAGAGAGAGCATAAGAAAACATTTTAAGGCCATTTTGGAATTGCTTGAAGAAGGAGAAGTTGTAAGCCAAGTATTTTCAAATGTGAAATTTTGGATTCCTAAGGTACAATTTCTCAGGCATGTCATTGATAGCAGAGGCATACACATGGATCCAGACAAGATAGAATCTATCAAAGATTGGGCATCTCCTAAGACACCAACGAAGATCCGCTAATTTTTAGGTCTTGCTGGTTACTATTGAAGGTTCATCGAAGGATTTTCGAAGATTGCTAAATCAATGACGAAGCTTACTCAGAAAGGAATCAAGTTTGACTAGAGTGAAAAGGAAGAGAACGCATTTCAGTTGATAAAGCAGAAGTTGTGTAGTGCGCCAATTCTGGCTTTACCTGAAGGAAGCGAAGACTTTGTAGTCTACTGTGATGCGTCACATAAAGGTTTAGGTGTTGTATTGATGCAGAGAGAGAAGTATTGTCCTATGCTTCTCGACAACTAAAAGTTTTACGAGAAGAACTACACCACTCAATTAGAACTTGGATCGGTAGTGTTTTGCTCTAAAGATATGGAGACATACTGTACACCAAATGCACTCATGTTCACCGACCATAAAAGCTACAACAAATTCTCGATCAAAAAGGAGCTTAACATGAGGCAACGCGCATTGGCTAGAATTTCTGAGATGATTATGATTGTGCATTCATTATCACCCTGGAAGGCGAACATAGTGGCCGATGCATTGAACTGTAAGGAACGGATTGAGCCATTATGGGTTCGAACCTTAGTTATGACTATTGGCTTGGATCTTCCCAAACGAATACTAAAAGCTCAGATCGAAGCCCTAAAACCAGAGAATCTTGAGAATGAAGATGTAGGCGGTATGATCAGAAAGGATATACCTAAGGAGAAGTTGGAACCACGCGCCGATGGAGTTTTATGTTTAAACGGCAGGAGTTGGTTACCTTTCCATGGCGACTTAAGATCCGTGATTATGCACGAATTCCACAAGTCAAAATATTCTATCTATCCTGGTTCTGAAAAGATGTACCAAGACATGAAGAAGCTATATTGGTGGCCTAATATGAAAGCCGACATCGCCACATATGTTAGTAAGTGCTTGACATGTGCAAAGGTTAAGGCCGAACATCAAAGGCCGTCAGGATTATTAGTGCAACCAGCAATACCCGAGTGGAAGTGGGATAATATCACAATGGACTTTATCACCAAGCTTCCTAAGTCGTCACAAGGCCTTGACACCATCTGGGTGATTGTGGATTGACTTACAAAATCTGCTCACTTCTTGCCAATAAGGGAGAATGATCTATTAGACAAATTGGCAAGGTTGTACCTAAACAAGATAGTAGCAAGGCACGAAATACCTGTTTCAATCATTTGTGATTGTGATGG
>BQNB010024984.1:2046-41902 GCA_026074375.1 Tanacetum coccineum
ACAACACTAAAAATAAATAGTATATTTATCGACGTCGTCAATGACTTGAAAACACAGGGTGTTATATACAAGCACATAAACAAGTATAAGGAGATAAACACAATTAAACAACAATGATAAATTAAGCAAGCCGTATTAAAACAAACCAAACATTATAATCTTCATTAACATGGCTAATACCCGAGGGTATTAGCCCAGAATCATTGTTATTTTACAAACGTGATCAAACAGTTAGAAATCAAATGATTAAGAAAGTAAGAATTACACGATGTCTTCTATGGAATTATGGTTGGTGCTTGACCTTGGCTGTTTTTAATATCTTGGAAAATTCGACTTCATAGTGTCTAAAAATAGCCTGGATACGCCGTATAAAGAGAGGTGAATACGGCGTATAGGGTTAATTTCCTTGGAGTTCGTGATAAGATCAAATCAATCAAGATCAATTGCCATCAATCACATTAACTTCGTATCTTTGACTGATGACCAGCTGTGCATACGGCGTATAGGTGAAGAGTGATACGCCGGATCGGGAATTGATTATTACGCGAATTCTTGTGATGAGCTGGCGCTGATACACCATATCTTCTTTGCTAGATATGGTGTATAGTAGCAGATAATAGTTTTCTTCAAATGTCTTCATTTTTGTCCCAGAATTGCGCCTTTTAGCTTCGTCTTCACAAGTTACTCCATAATTACTGCAATCATAAACTTTAAGCAATTAAGTACAAATATCTTGCAATAATTATATAAAAGTGGGTAAAATGTATGGGATAAATTATGGTAAAATGTGACGTTATTTGATGATATCACCTTGCCACATCCCCAGTGCCAAAATTCATATGGCAAGATATAATATCTAACGACCCACATAAAAATAAATTGCAGACCACTTAATTATACTTTTACTATTGCAAGTAAATAAGGGGCAGCAAATATAATAATCAGTTTAACGTAATACAATGAAACACACAGAATTCTAACCTTTAGATAAACTCACCTCATTAACTTAGAAATATATGCCATTAAGTGAAAAGCTTCATCGCATTAATGTTCTCCACAACGACGACAGGATCACACATTATAAAAATACAGAATGACCAAAATACGTATTTTGAAGACCTACGAACTCACTTTGTTCATTGTTTGCTGCAAAACATATTGTCCAACCACATAACAGACAAATTTATTGTTTAAGACATCAAAAGACAAAATACAAACGACAACATGTATAACTATTACATTACCTCTTTTTAAGTTACTAAACACCCACTTCTTACTATTCCACAACAATTTTGATTTTTCCACCACCCAAATTCTTATCATGTTCACCTGCATGAAAATAGAAAAATAAATATGCCTTAACTTGCTTCTACAAATCATTTAATGAACCAGAAAACAGGAATTTTTTTAAACAAATCAACAATAGATAACAATTATACATCAAATTCATTACTAATCCAACCATATTGTTGATAGAAATAATGCATAAAAACGTTATAAATATTTTTTGACCTCTCTACGTTTTGATAATTATAAAATGTAAAAACGCTCAATGTAAAATTAAATCGTAAACAAGTAATTAGAAGTAAATTTTCATTTTGAAAATTTAATCACTTAAAGGTATGGATAAATAAATGCTTTATGCATTTTATGATCAAAGAAATTTTTATTCAACCTCACGTTTTTTATAAAAATGTCACAAACATTTTTATAACTTTTACAAAATATTTTTAGATTTAAAAAAAATATTTTATTCAAAATGACTTATAGGATGATCGGTGACCTTCTATATCGGGTGTGCTTGAAAACTATCTTTTCAGATGTCTGACTGACGAGTAGTACCAGCGCGCTAAAACCAATTTTTCCATTGATGTGTAATTCACTTCCGGGCCTCTTAAGGCACGACTAACAAAATAAATTAGCATTTGCTTAGCTTCCCTTTCAGTTATTAAGACTACACTTACGGCTTCTTTTGCTGTCGCCAGGTATATAATGAGCTCTTCTTTTCTCATTGGTGCGGTAAAGTGTGGGAAGTTCTGCTATTGAGCTGCTTCATTTGTTAAACGCATCATAGGCTTCTTATGTCCAGCGTAAAGTCAACTTTCTTTGTGCACTTTTTCAGTGTCTTGAAGAACGGTAATGATTTCTCAGCTGATTTAGCCAAGAACCTGTTCAAGCTTGCCAGCTTTCCATTCAACTTTTGTACGTCCTTCAAACATTTCGGAGATGGTAGACATTATAAACATCATTCTCACTTTGTACGAAATCCCTTTCTTCTAACCCCGGATAGGTACATTTTTTGATTCAGCTTCATGTTGATTTCCCTCAGGGTTTTGAATGTTTCTTTAATATCCCTAATGATTTCGTCTTCCGTACGGCTTTTAATGACTAGGTCATCCACATATACCTTGAGATTCCTGCCGATTTGCTTATGGAATGCCTATCACCTGGACGCTGTATGTTGCCTCGGCATTCCTCAGGCCGAAAGACATTTTGGAGTAGCAAAATACTCTTTGGCTTGTGATGAATGCTGTCTTCTCTTCATCTTATTTTGCTATATGTATTTGGTGGTAACCCTTGTATGCATCCAGAAAGAATTTAAAAGGAAATCCACAAAGGGATTCCACCTTCTAGTCTATTTCCGGTAACGGATAACTGTCCTTGGGGCATGCTTTTTTTAGGTATTTAGAATCTACACACTTTCTCCAGCTATCATCGTGTTTTTTCACCATCATCAGATTAGATAACCAACTGTGGTAGTGGACCTCTTTCATGATACCATCATCAACAACTTTTTCAACTTCTTTCTATATTGTCGGGTTCCTATCTGCTGCTTGACTTCTCCTCTTTTGCCTGACCGGAGGGCATCCTTCCCGTATGTTCAACCTATGTTCCGCTATATGTCTTGGGAAGCCGGTAATGTACCGCTGGCCTTCCAAGAGACATTATCTTGGTTTTCATTGAAGTAAGTCACATAGCTTGTTCCGTCCTTCCTCTGTAAGAGTACACCCAATCATTATTGTTTGTTCTGGGTAATATGGGTTTATTGCTACCTTAATTCTTTCCTCTACGGCTTGATAGGCTGCTGGAGGTTGTCCCTCTAGTCCTGAGACCGCTGCGCATTCAATTAGTGATCTTGTTGCTTCTTAATGTGAGTATTCCTCCTGCTACAAGAAGCTTTAACATTTCGTGAGTTGTTGACAGAACTGTTTGTATTTTCCTGACTCCCGGTCTTCCGATGATTCTGTTGTATGGAGATAATGATCTTACTACCATAAAATTCATCCAAGTCGAGGTTAAATGTTCTTCATCTCCAATTTTCACCAGTAGTGATAATTGCCTTAATGGCCGTATGATTTCGCCATCGAACCCTATTAAGGGGGCAGTGGTTGGAACCATCTGATTTTTTATTTCCGAGCGAAGTCTGTTAAAGCAATGTTCCTACAGTATTTCCAAAGCTGACCCACCATCCACATACATGCGATGTATGAAGTGGCCTCTAATTTCTGCTTCAATGATCATTGGTCCCTCGGTTCCTCCTTCTTCTAGAGGTGGGAATGAAATTTCTCGGTCGAAGGAAAAAAAACTTGGGTAAATCGCTTATCTAGCTACCCCTCCCCTTTTTTCTTTTTGTTTATGCACGGCTATAACTCAGGATGCCAATGGGCCTTCAAATCACATTTCCTTTACTAGGACGTTTCCTCTTTTTTGTTTTCTTTTGGAGTTTCCTTCATCAGACTGTTTTTGCTTTTATTCTTGATTACATGGACTATTTCCAATCTCTCAGCAATTCTTTATTTACCTCTTCAGGTGCATGCATTCATCAGTGTTGTGCCCCACCTCTCCATGAAACTCACAAAATTTATTGCTATTTATTTTTTCAACCTGGGTCATCATTAGAGGTGGAGATTCAAATTTTCCTTTTTCCAAGGCCAGAATTTCTTTTGGGGATTTTAAGAGAAGAGTAAACCCATCTTGTCTCCGCTCTGACCTTTGCTTGATTTTAAAACCTCCTTTTTTGAAATTTTGCTTATGTCCGGCCTTCTGCTGTTTCCATGGCAGAAGTGACTTCTTTCGTTCTTGGTTACCAGCTGCTACCTCCCCCCTAAGGAAGGACGTGGTAATCCTCATCATCTCATCTACTGACTTTGGGATTTTATCGTGCAAATGTTTGATCAATTCAGGGTTTGTAATTCCATGCATGAATCCTGAGATTCTCATGATTTCTGGTGCCCCTTTCACATCCCTGCTTTCAACCTTGAATCTACGCATAAAATCTTCCGTAGACCCCCTTCTCTCTGCTTGATATGGTGAATTTCCACGAGATCTTTGATGCACTTTTTCTGCTTACGGAAGTTTGCCAAGAAGGCCTCTTTTAAGTCATCATAGCTATCTACGGATTCTGGAGGGAGGTCATCAAACCATACCCTGGCGGATCCGGTTTGTATGGAGTTGAACATGTGGCACCGTGTTGACATTGCCCAACGTTCCACTTTTGCTGCTGCCTGAAAGATCTTGAGATGATCTTCTGGATCCTCGCTTCTGTCATATGTTTTGACGTGACTTGGCATTCGGGTCCTTTTTGGGAGATCAAAATAGCGAATGCGGGGAGTGAACGGATCAGTTTCCTCGCATACCCATGGCTAGGATAGATCGTCACCATCAATGCTTGACCTTTGTTTTTTTGACCTTGACTTCTAGTGTCCTCCTGCGCTACCTTTGCTTTCTGACAAAGCTTCCATCCTGTGTGAGGATGCTCTTTTGTTATGATGTTTCTCAGAAGCAGGATCTGTTCCTCTTGAGCGAGAGCTTTGGCAACAGCTCTCAGTATCTCTGCGACTGTTGTGGTACGACTGATGCCTTGAGTCATTCGAGTGTGTGGACCTACTCTTTCCCTTGTCTCTAAGCCTGTGGAATACACCCTTTTCCAGCTTTTTGAACACCATTTTTCTTTCCGTATCTCTTTTCCTTGGTGACTCGGGTCGGCCACGCCTTGGCTCAGGACTTCCGGACATGCTGCGGATACGTCTAGATTCAAGCCTCGTTCTGAGGTCCCTCATTCCGCTTGGTGTTCCTGATTCGGAGTGCTGCGAAGCCTCCTCGAAATTAAGGCGGGCTTTTACTGCCTTGAGCTTTTCTTGTTGTACCTTCTCTTGGTGTACTTTTTCGGCTATGATTGGCAAAAGCTGATGGTAGTTTCTGTCGCAGTACGCTCGCAGGGCTGCATCGAAAGCAGACATGTCCATGTCTTGCGATATTTGCTCTTTTCCGAGCGTATTTCGCATGGCGGGCGTGGGTTGGCTAAGGGGAGTTTGCTCGTTAGTGCTCATGATGAGTATTTTAAGAAACGTGGTTGTATTCGTGTTCCCACGGATGGCGCCAACTTGTTAGTACAAAATGTGTGACGGGTTATAAAGTGAATTAGTGATGCTTACTGGACCGTGCCAATAAACTTTCGATGGATTAAATCTTGTACTAAATCAAGTAATAAGACGATTTCCCCGAGCATAAATAAGGAAACGTTAGCCTTACCGTGGGGACGGACCCCATGATTAAGCTCCGACGTAAGAGTAAGTAAGCATGCTTGTCAGAGAATGTCAGAGTATGTGTGTGAATGCAGGTTAAGAAAATCGTACCTTTTGGGGGGTCAGAGATCCTTATTTATAGGTGAGCCTAATACTAGGTTTTCCTGATATTTCGTTTACGTTTGTTAGTGGTTAGAGTGGGACCCTTGTCGGGCAAGGATCCACTTGTAATCGTGGTTGCGAACACAGATTGCCTTTAGCATGTATTTTGCGAAAGTGCCTTATCTGCGTTCGTCTTGAAACATCCGGGCCGCAGCCACCCTGGGCTCAGTGACAGCTCGCATGTTTCGTTGTGTTGGGCGTGGGCCCAAATGTGTATAGTACGAATTAAGCCCAATAAGCGTGTTATTCGTACTATACATCATCACTTCTATTTAGTTATTTATTTTGATTTCTGATCAGTAATAAATGTTTGTGTGTGTACGGTGTATGATTGTATCGCAAGGGTGACATTATATTCTATACCTTATTTTGGGTAAAAATGATAACGTTACTGTGTGTCTTCTTTTTTTCTTTTTGAAATAATCGCGTTATCTGTTTTCAATACGAGATACAAGTATACAACTGAACCAATCGCAAGACAATGTCATATATGCGGATTTTAATACTTCTTTTGTGTCGGGACAGAGGACACCACAATATACGGCTTCGCTCATTAACCCGATTAACAAATCGATCTTCTAACAATGGTGCTTTCATTGCTTCGTACTATGCCTCCATCAATCGAATAGTCCATGGCCTTCATGGCCAAGAACCTCGCGAAAATTATCGCTGTCAACACCTTACACAATGAACAACTAGCCACATCAATCGCCAAACTCATCCTCATCAATAAAGAACTTGCAACCTCAAATGCACGACTGTCGGCTATTATTAGCAATACCGTTAAACCCGTCAAGACCATGGCACCAGTTTTCACCGCCTCATTGCCTGTTACCAAGTAGAATAAATACTATGTGCATTCCCAATCTCAAACGAACCCCTTTTCGTGTTGCCCGCTCGGCGTACCAACCCTGTTCGCGAATTGTCAAAAGTCAAACACAAGATAGTCATCTTACGTCTAACAAAGCTTCATCAAACTAACGCTCTCGCCACTCTCATCAAGAACATGTCATCCATCTTTCCTTGCTTGGAAACATTTCCTCCCGGACACCAACGTCATCCACCAAAAAATGTTTTTCTTCGAACCGAACCGGAAATACCTTGGAAACCACATGAGACGAGTTATAATGCCATGAGCTTTGAGGTCAAGGCTCGTTTTGAGGCGCGGAGTATTAATATGTGTATGACAAGACCAAGTCTTCAGCAACATATCAGCAACTATCACATGTTCACATTTATTTCAATTTAGTTCATGTTTCCTTAATTGTTGGAAAAGTCATAAGAAATCACTTTAAGTGCATGCATGCATGTTTACCATTTCCATATTTCATGTTTTAGTGGGTAAGGTAGTTACTATGGTACTTTTGCATTATAAATTGTAACCTTTTGCATCATTGGAAAGCAGAGAAATAAACAAATAGTTCAAGAGTAGTTTTAATTTAGTTGTAAGTTTAGTTATCGTTTAAAGAGAGTGATCATCTAAAATCGATCTTCTATCAGTATGCATCCCGTCTAGTTCATTCAAATGCTTAATGGAAGAGAAGTTACGCGATTAGTACATGTGACCAAGCAAGCGGGTGATATGATAAAGAAGAGACAAAACTAATGAAAATTAAGCAATTTTGTGAGTGACTCATAGGCAAATTACCCCACAAATGTGGAATGTTATTGCTTATACGATTCATAAGCGAAAGGTTAACATAAGATTATTAAGATCAACCTTAAATTTTAGATCCCATGTTTTTCATCAACTTTGAACACGTATAATTATAAACTTGTGTGATCTATATTGACGGCAAGGGCGGACCCAGAGAATTAAGTCATCATGTGCACAAAATTTTTAATACGAGTATAAAAGAAAAAAAAAGACTAAAATGTACGATTTCATTAAAACTAATAAATAAATTAAGAACGTACCTCCTATTTAGATCCTCTACGATCTTCCATACCGAAAAATCGATTACGTATATTCATATGTAATGTAAAAAAAAACTATTAAACCCTTAAAAGTAAAAATAAAGCATAGAATTCACTATCTGTTTCATTGTGATCTGACGTCAAAGAGGGAGGGTGAGGGTAAATGAATGACGATTCGTATTGTGCTTTTGATACGACCCTTGCGGATAGTATCGAGATAGGGCACCACTTTTAGCGTGTGCGAGCTCCTTAAGAATGTGACACCCCGAAAATTTCCGATCAATAAATTAGCTGTTTCCGTTTAGTAGTTTGAATTTTAAAAAGTTTCGTTTAATTTTTTCGTTTAACCGGGAAGTTTTCCCGCTTTTATCTGAGAATCGTCACCGGGAGCAAACCAGGACACCTAACGTTGTAGTATTTTGGCAATAGCCACGTTTTTTATATTTTATGGCAATATTTAAAATTTTATAATTTTTGAATAAGTTATTCGTTTCGTTACTTGCGTAAAAACAGTGTTTCGTTTAAAAATGAGCATATGCATGGAAGACTTTGAAATTAAATCAAATAATGAAGCACTAGCATCATATAGTATTAAAAACTCATTTTTGGTCCCCTCTTCATGCAAGCTTCGTCCAAACAAACACCCCATGTGAACCTTGGAGGCCAAGTTGAATTTCAAAAACAATAAGACAAGATACAACTATCATTTTTGTCCTAGAACCATTGTGATTGGGAGATCATTTTGGTCCCCTCTCCCTCCTTGTCTTATCCCACGGCACACACACAAACACACTTTTAGTGTGTGAAGCAAACTTTGCATATATATACCATGTTACTTCCCATTTTTCATTCATATTTCACACACACTTAGCATTTGAGTTTTCTTTTGCTCTCTTGTCTTCCTAGTCCACGAAAAACACACACACATATATAAATCCATAAACTTTTCATCTTTGATCAAAAACTCTTGAAGATTTGTTGAAGGTTTGATCATTTGTATCATTCGGGTATTTGTTAAACAACGTTTGGGTTGTTTTAGTCTTGTTCATCCTTCTAAAAACCTTCAAACTTTGTAAGTCTTCAAATCTTTTAATAACTTGTACTTTCATAATCATCTTGATGCATACATACTAGTTGTACAACTTATTTTGTAAAAACAAAGATTTTAAAACTACATAAACCTTAAAAGGTTATGCCTAGGGTTCGAAAATAATAAAAGAAAATATAAGGGAAGTATAGTTTTGTGATCATGGTTATTTTTGTATAATAAAAATGGTATGTTATAGCTTATTATATTCGGCTTATGTTAATAAGCTTTTGGAAAAGCTTATTTGATTATTTTGAGCTTAATGGGCTTATATTTGGTTCGGCCCAAATAAGGAAGGAAAGGAGAAGTGATTGTTTAGCTTATTTTGTTTCGGCTTATATTTATTAGCTTATTTTCTAGCTTATCTTGAAAGGACAAATGGTAAACTTATTCGGCTTAATAAATAAGCCCGAATATGTTTTGCTTGGGCTTTTAGCCGCGTCCCACATACAAGGCCAACACCACGAGCTTATTCTTGAGCTTATGTGGTTCGGCTTATTTTATTGTGGCTTATTGTGAGCTTATTGATAGCTTATTATTAAGTCGCGTGTTTATTATTTAATGTTTTGCTTATCGGACTATATGGATAAGTAAAACTACATTTTTGGACTTAACGGGCCAAGGCCCAACATAAATACAATACACCAAGGCGTAAAGCTACGGTGTAGCTTATTGAATAAGTTCATGAATAGCTTATTTAATAGTGTACGATTTAGACGCTATACGTTTAACTTATTTTGAACGTTGGACGTTTCGAATAATAAGGTTAGGCTTATTGGGCCTAAAAGCCCAATAAGGGTCCAAATAGTCTTTTGATTAAATAGTAAAAGGGTTTTGATGATGTATAGTTTGTAGATATGAAAAGAGGATTGAAAGTGATTTGAAAATGGTTTTTAAATAAAGTCTACGACTTTGGAAAACGTGTAAACACGAACGGGTCATGCCGAAATTTTTACAAATTATTATACTTAGTAAATATTAGAAAACGCACATGATAAAACTAGATATATATGGGAATTTAATAACGTGCCTAACAATATATATATATATATATATATATATATATATATATATATATATATATATATATAAAATATATATTTTTACTTAGACATTTATATGTATATAATATTAATATACGTACTATTATTTACTCAAATTACTTACGAAAACATTTTAACTATTATACGATCACAAGCGTTAATTTTTGGAAATATATTAACAAAAGTACACTAGTATATGCTTATGCATTATCCGCACTTCTGCGCTACTCCAATATTAAACCAAACCTTCATTTCATAGGTTGTCTTTACGAACCGTCGTTCGTTATCGTGTGATTTTATTCTAGACTATTCTTCTTCGATTCACCAATCAAGGTGAGTTCATAGCCCCACTTTTAACTGTTTTGAATAATTGTTTTATAACTTGGGGTGAGAAACATTGCTTGTTTTTAAAACTGGACACAAATACTATACGTGAGAAATTCCCTGTTTATGTGTTGCCTAAGTAGCGTTTAGACCACTATTGCCCGAATTATCATGAACTGTTGATCATCTTTAACCGACTGGCTGGTTAAGTGAGCGCGAGTGAATAAAAAGATATATTGGGACTAATTATCCCTATCCGGGTAAGAAGCACTTACTAGTCTGAGTTTTCTAAAGACTAACGGATATATGTCATGTCGAAACTAGTTAGGTGGTCTTTGGTCGGACACCTAAAGGGCAAGCCTTTATAGCACTGTACATGCTATCTTTCAGTATTAGCTTCAGTGTCATGAGCTTAGTGCAACGTAAATGCCTCTTTATGTGAAGTTGTATCTCCTATAACTGTCGCATACTTTTTGATAATCTTGTGGTCCACATTAATTACATTTGAACAAAACCTATGAATTCACCAACTTTATTTTGACGTTTTAAGCATGTTTTTCTCAGGTGCTTAGCATGGATGTTGTTGCTTGACTTACGTGAAGTCTATTTGCCCGGACCAGTTTACCAGAAATTTATATATGTTTTTAAATACCGTTGTTGAACTTATTTAAGCTTCCGCATTTTAACTTTTGTATCTTTAAAATTTGATCAATGTAAAACTTATTAATATTTTGAATTTATGCAACGGTGTTATTTTTCAAACATACCCTTAGAGGTCGTTCTTTATGCTTTGTACTTGAGATATCTAGTGAACATCATGCCCCCGGACAATAAATTGGACGGGACCCCATTTGGGGGTGTTACATGGCATGCCATGCCCCGTCTCCATTTTGGGTGGTTTGTCCCAGTTGATTGGGTTTTTTATTAAGTCCTCCGACTCCCAAATGTTTCCTTTAAGGTTAATAGGTAAGGCCCCTAAGAATTCTACCATTCTTCTAAACACTAGGACATCCTTAAAGGGATTGATCTCAGCATCCCTGGCCATTTCCCATTCTCCAAGAAAATGACAGTTTATGAATTCTTTCCTAACATAGTAAGGTGTTTGGGCACATATACCATCTAACCTTGGTCGTGGTTTGTATGACTCTATTTTACTTAGCGTGGTCTAATAGGGTGCTTCCTCTTCACCTAGATCGATTTCCTTTACTCCAAATACTAATCTAGTGATTTCTTCCCCGACCGCTATTTTGGCTTTTCTACAGTCTATCACTGCGTTAGCGGTTGCTAAGAATCCTCTTCCTACTAGTTTTGGGGTCTTTCTTCATGTCAATTAAGTAAAATTCGTTCAAGAGTTTTAGTTTTTCCTATGTGAACTTATACGTCCATAACAATTCCATTGGGATAAGATTTGGTTCCATCTACCAACCCAAAAACATGGCCAATCTCTTCTAATAGTCCGATCTTAAGCTTTTTGAAAAGGTATTATGGAATTATGTTCACACATGATCCTAAATCGACTAAGGTATCAAAAAGTTTTGAGTCTCCTAATCTACAAGGTAGAGTGAATAGTCCGTGGTCTTCCATTTTCGTAGGCATTTCACCTTGGATGAATGCAGATCCATTTTTTCGTAGCTCTAAACTCTCCACATATTTATCAAGTATTGTGTTATATATGGGAGCATGAGCTAGTACTTCAAGAACCGGTAAGTTAAGATGAAAATCTTGGAATTCATCTTCTAGAGTTCGCTTGGGTTCTTTTGATTGTTGTGTTCCAATCTGCATGACTGTTTGCACCTGGTCCTTTTGAGAATGGTTTGTTTCTTTGGAACACGTTTTTCTAGTATTGATAGAATTGAGAGGATGAGATGAGCCTTGGGGGTCTTCCGTTGGGTAAGAACGAGCTGACAAAACTGGAGAGGTGGAGTTAACATTCATTTTCGGGTTCTTAACTGTGTCACTTAGGAGTGCTCCCATTATTTGATCAGTGATGGCCTTCAAAACTGTGTCAATTTTATTGGTCATCTCGCCATGTTGTTGTATGAAATCGGCTTCAAACTTGGACAATCTAGCGTCCTGAGATGCCATGAAGTTGGACACTAATCCTTCGAGATTTGATTGATTGTTAAAACTTTGAGGATTGTTGTTGAAGGAGCGATTCAGGAACGAACCGTTGGGCTAAAACTGATTAGGTGGGCTTGAAAAATTATTTTGAGAATTTTGGTTTGGGTGACTTTTCAATGACGAATTATAGGTATCACCAAGATGGTTTTTCTCGGGTTTGAAAGTGAACCACTTGCCTCCCGCTTTGTCAGTACGCGAGGACGCATAATCAACAAAAGCTTGCTCGAGATTTCCATGCAGTATTGAGTGTCGTGGGGACCACTACAGATCTCGCATGAAGAAGAGATTTTGTTCACTTGAACAGGTTGCTTAGGAGCAAGATGAGCTTCCATTAAGCGTTGGACTTGATTTTCGAGCTCAATGAGAAGACGATCGGATATACTTGGGACATCCTGGGTCAAAGAGATTGCCTTGACCGGTTTAGCAAAATCCTTTGGGTCATTCCAACTTTCGTTGTCATTGAGGGCTAGGTCCTCTAATAGTGCCCAGGATTCTTCGGCGTTTCTGTCACGAAGCTTACCACCGGCCGATTGATCGATGGTTCGTCTTATGGTGGGATTGACATGGTCATAAGAGATTTGGACTTAGCCAAAGATCGATGCCATAATAAGGGACTTTTTGAAGTAAGTCCTTGAAACAAGTCCATGCTTCAGAAAGAGACTTTCCTTGATGTTGTTGGAACATCAGGATGTCATTGCGGAGTTTTGCAGTCCTTCCCGGCAAAAAAAATTGAGCAAGGAAACGAGTAGTAAGATCCTCCCATGTGGAGATGGATCCTGCTAGAAGACGTTCAAGCCAATTGCTAGCTTGATCGTGAAGGGAAAACTAAAATAAACGCAGGCGCGTTCTTTCCCTATTTGCAACATCAAGGTCAAGTGAGTCCACAAGTTTTAAGAATTCTTTGAGATGTTGGTTTGGATCCTCGGACCGAAGTCCGTGGAATGAGCATTCGTTTTGCACCAACCAAATGGTGTCGGATCGAAGAGGGACTACATTGTTCCCTACGAGGAGCTCAATGGTGTTTCGATAGCCCTCGTGGCTAGGTTTAGAGTAATCTTCAAGAGTACGGATAGGATTTGCATTTTCCATGGAGGTCAACGAAAATGAGTTACAAACAAATAACACGAAGAAAAGATAGACTACAAGAAAGCTGATATATTGAAAATAAAATCCTCACTTGATAGTTATCAAGCGAGTAGACCTAAGCTAAACAATGATCGAAATGTAACTATTCCGTACGCAGCGGCACCAAAAACTTGATGTGCGATCATTGTAGGACTTCAACAAGAAGTTTTACAACTCCCTAAGCAGTGTACCTAATCGTTGTAGTGTAGTATAGGCAAGACTCGGGGGTTGTTATCATTCTATAAGGGAATAGGTTGGGAATGTAATGTGTCGTCGTGTAGGTTGTTATTTATTATCAAGTTTTACTATTTATTTTATGCCGACTATACCTAAAGCAACACTCTAACGGGCAGTGTACCCGATCAGATGTAGCTTCGTGGTAAGTAAGGTGTCGATCACTGAGAGTGGAAGTGTAATGCCCCGACCCAAAAGGGTAGAAGTATTACAAATATGGTGTGACATCAAAGGCATACATAATCATAACACAAGCATAAACAGCGGAAGTCTTAAATAAATAACCAAAGAAAAATAAGTCAACATGACTTAAGGTACATAAGTTCTTAAAGAACAGACATATCCAAACGAAATAACCGAAATAACGAAGGTCTCGAAAAGAAACAAATCATATATCAAAACTAAGATCTCTAGGGTAAGTCCACACTCAGCACTCATATCCCGAAAGCAACCCCAGCTCCTAGCTTAGATACCTGCCGCAGGAAAAGAAAGTGCGGCTGAGCTTACAAAGCCCAGTGAACAGATATATATATATAATCGAATGCAAAAGATAACGGAAATCAAAGGATACGATACAAGATACAAAGGATATCACAATACATGATCAAAGGGATACAAATATAAGGTAAGACAAATCAGAAGTCAATTCATAGTGTAAGGTAAGATGAATCAGAAGGTCGAATCAAATTAAGTTCAATCACCAAGCCCAAACAAATCATATCATAGTAACCATGGAGTCATGAGCTCCAAAGTTTTGTGAAAGACGTGGATTGCACCCAAACATCAGTCACCAAATATCCAAATATCATAATGTCATAATCCATCGAATACAAAACAAATCTAGGATGCATCCATACGCCCCTTAAACAAATAATAATCTTCATAGTGCACATATAATATCAAATGGGGGACGGTGTGAGAAATCACTCACCCACACATGAGTCATGCCAAAGGTGCATCAATGACACGGCCATGTTACCTTCATGGCTAGGAAACAAATAGTGGCTTGGTTCTCAAACTGAAGGGTTCAAAGCAAAGTCATATCAAAGTTCATTTCAAAGGGATCATAGCAAAGGTTCAAATATCAAAGGTTCAAATATCAAAGGTAGCATAGCAGGGTTCAAATAGAACATAATAACAGATCATATAAGAGAACCAAAATAAAAGGCTCAGAGCAAATGTAGCAAATCACATAAGAAATCAAAGATAGAGAGGAATATGTCATGAGAAACCTTAACGATAAGGTCAGAATATCTGTACCTTATTCCGAAGCAAAGCAATAACCAAAGAAAGGCACATGGCCTCTCTTTTACTAGAAACAGATTCGTGGCAGCCTTTAAGGGTGTCCACACCATCATTTACGCCTCTAGACCAAACAAATGTGGTATAGATTCAACACATCAGTAGCTAGCTTGTACACATGTCTCTCAACAGATCCTAAGTGTTCCTTAACTCCTTTGCCTTCAAACTACTATAAATAGGACCTTAGATAGCTCATTCAAACTCGCACCACATCTCTTCTTTCTCAAACCCATAAGGCAGCAATCCTTTGCTCCCTTATGATCCTAGGATCATTAAAGAAGTTCAAGAAGCGAATCCCTAAAGAATTGAAGCCCTGGAGTAAAGATACAAGGCGTACGAGTGGAAATACTACCTGAATCGAGCACCATTTTCCACCATTGTTGCTCATGATGCTCAAACCCAGGTTTTGAATGTTTACTTCTGGCTACTACACACCTTATAATGTTCATATGATCCTAAATATACTCTTGTTAAAGTTTCATAACTCAATTCATGCTCATTTTCCATTTTGATCCAAAACCGTACACCGGAAACCCTAATTTCGCATTTTTCTTAAAAATAAATGTTATAATAATCCATCCTAGCATGCTTAACTAATGTTATAATAACCACTTTATTGATTAATGAAGGAATTTGAACTTAAAACCCGTGCGTTTACGTTTTGAAACCCTAATTTGACCCGTTTTGCTTCCTAGCTTAACGAATCATTATTCTAAACTTTCGTTGCGTTAAATCTTCATATTTTAGTTTATTATAACTTATAAATATCTTTTGAAATGTTAAAATAAGCTTGCATGGCAATTTGGACATGTTTTGTAATTATAATCCATGCAAGGGGTATATATCGTAACTTTCGGAAACTTATAACTAAAAGGACTAAAAGTGTCATTTTATCAAAGTTATAACTATAAGGGTCTATTATGTCACTTTTTAAAGTACAAGGTTTACTTGGTATATCTTTTAAAGTTGAAGGACCAAAGTCGTAAAAGTGCAAACTCCAAGGACTATTCTGCAACTTTTCAAACCCCAGGGTCTAAAATGTAACATTTTGAAAAAGTATAAAATCATGTTTAAAACCTTACAAGACATAACTTTAATTAACGCTTCTCGTGCTTAACATTTCCAGATATTGATTAAAACGCTTAAAACCGATTATATCGTATCACAATACTAGGGAGCTTCATATTAAGGAATTTCATCTTGGTATTACGTTCTGACTGAGTTGTTGGGTTTACAATTTAAAGTGCCCTAGCTCCTCAAACGTTTACTGAATGACTTCTGAATTATGATGGCCCGAACAGTGATACAATAATTCCAAACTCTTCAATCAAACTCATAACTCTAAAACTAAAGTTCTAAAGTACAATCTTCCTAAGACTTGACATATTTACTCAGGTTGCGTGACGTGGCTGTTTACTATCATTTTATTATATCAACATTCCTCGGTTAAGATTGTGATAAGGTCGTCAGCTTTCATTTCAGAATAATTACTACATCTACCTATCAGGTGAAGTTCATAACCTCGCCTTTACTCATTTACATGTTTTATAAACCCGCGAGGGGGATACATGCTTATTACAAACTCTTTTACATACTCGTTTATCTTATAACAATGTGATTACTTTCCAAAGACTTATACATGCTTAAACCATGAATACAAGTGTCTTTACAAGTTATATGCTAATCTGATATACCATTATCACTAATGTCTAAGTTACTTTATGCCAAAAGTCCCTCATTATCATGGACCATTAATCACTTTCGGGTGAACGCGAATATTGTGGATAGATCTATCGGGATTGACGAATCCTGTTGTGTTAGCGGATAGGTAACCAAACATATTGTATTTGATTTCATAGTATATTGACAGTACCTTCACGGGGCTATTATATATATAATATTTTTATACTATATATAATTATATATATATATAATAATACTTATATATAATTTTATATTTCATTTTGGGTATTTATATATTATGTATATACACTAGTCGGTTTGTGTGCCATGAGCTTAGGACCAGACAAAGACCCAAAAACCAAAAATAGGCAATACGGGGATAATACATTGTTACTATGATAATTTATTCGTTGCAATTATTATTACATAATGGAGTGATATAATAACAATATCATTTTACATAATAATTGTGTTTAAACAATTATTACACTATGACTTGTATTCAAACTGTTTATATTAAACCTATGAATTTCACTCAACCTTTGTGTTGACTTTTTAGCATGTTTATCTCAGGTAATTGAGCAAGTTGCGGCACGGAGTGGCAGAGACTCGAAGATGGTTGAACTATTATCATTCAAAACTTGATGTTTAGAGTTTGGGACCTGCATTTTGTAAAAACTCTGATTAATATTGATTATAACTAAATTTTTCCAACAACAACGTCTCTTTTAAGTTGTTTTCTATGATTATGATTGTTGTATCCATGAAGTAATACCCCAGATTATCTTACGCTGCTATATTGTAAAAATGGGGGTGTTATAATTCCCCACGTAGCGGCACCAAAAACTTGATGTGCGATTTGTAAGGACTTCATAGGAAGTTTTACAATCTCCTAGGGAGTGCACCTAATCGTTGCAGTGTAGTATAAGCAAGCTCTAGGGGATTAGGTTGGGAAGGCTCAAACAGAATCTAATAGAGGTCTAAAAATTTTGAGAGGAGATTCTTTTTGTTTTTTTATGTTTTTATAAAAGCAAGTAAATATCATGGTTTGAGAGGTTGGTTGGTTTTTTTTTAACTAAATTAAACTAATAATAAAATCTAAACTACTGGTGATAATTATATGGTAAACGAACGTACTTACTTAATCATGCAATACTCCTTATTATGCTTCTCCAAATTATGTTACTTTGTCACTCTTGCAATGATATGTGTAAGTATTTCACTATGTCATGAAACGAATTACTACGAAACTCGCGTTATGTAAGATTCCCGTTAGGCAAACACACAATGTAAGGTTGTATGAAGACTATTACAAGGCCCAAAGAGTACATTACATGCAATTAAAACATTAGAGGGATCAACCATATTAGGAGGTAAGGTTAGTATGAAGGCTTCGTTACCGATGGTAATTCCTTATACACCACTCGCGTGTTCTCCCCTAGACGTCTATGCCAATTTAATATCTTATGGCTAGTTTTCTAAAGCCTAACACGCATATCCAACACAAGAAGCAACATAATAAGGATCTACATATTAAGTTTCATGCAATCATAAGTAAATACTAAAGGATCTAGCCTAGCATGTTAAATAAAGAATAAGAACAAGAATCAATCACAAAACACATAGACATATTAAGTGATTAAAGATAAATGAACTTCACTTGATTAAATCATGGATTGAAGACTGATACAATAGGGTTTTGAGGCCCTAAAAATGGTCTAAAAGCTTCTACACTCGAACTATTAAAGTTTCGGTTCGTCTTCCAAAAATTACACACTAAAAACCCTAAACGAGTTGGTATATATAGGGAAATAGGCCGCAACGGCGTCACAGGATTTCTGGCGCCGTCGCTTCGCCGACTCTTCTAGGGTTTCTTTTGAGGCAGTTATGATCTAACGTCGTTTAGAGTTTCTCTAACGCCATCTCTTGTATGTTCTGACGCCGTCACAAAGGATGGCGACGCCGTCTCCAGACACTGTACGCAGATTCTTCAAAAGAGTTGGTGTAGAGTCGTAGCCTTGCCTGTTTCTTCTCCAATTAAGCCCAGGTCACGTGTATTTCCTCCAAAAGCCATCAAAATGCTAAAAAAAGCAAAAACATATGTTTAAGTACATAAATTGGGCATAATAACATGATTTAGGGGGTTAAATGACCCCTAAAAAGCGTATAAAATGACACCTTATCAATAGGCCACTAAAACGGTTAGTACAAACATATGACTCAAAACAAACAAACAAAACATAAAAATGTGAATTAATCTTAAATTATTTATTTTACATGTTTAACATTGGTTCTTAAAAACCGGATATTTTCCCCTACATTTATTTTATGCAAAATACATTTGATTGCAATTAAGACGAGGTTTAAATACAAAAACCAAGCAATGGATCCAATATATCAAACATATAAAAACAAATATCAAGAATAAAATACACACGACACTTCTTAAATGCATAAAATAAGAGATGGGGTTACCATCCCTAATAAGCGCTTTTCCTTGGTAACGAGTCTTATAGCTAGACTCGGAGTCATACTCCTTACGTGACTCCGTCATTACTCTCATTACTTTTCCCTTCGAATGGTACATCAAGGTCAATTCTCTCTATTTTCCAGCTGTAGGATGGACCAAGGTTATCGACATCCTTATAAAATCCGCTCTCTAAATCCGATGTCCTTTTACATCGAACAAACTCTGGTAAAGGTGGTGCC
Organism: Tanacetum coccineum; assembly: GCA_026074375.1. Taxonomy (NCBI): domain Eukaryota; kingdom Viridiplantae; phylum Streptophyta; class Magnoliopsida; order Asterales; family Asteraceae; genus Tanacetum; species Tanacetum coccineum. Next base: position 21,279 of record BQNB010024984.1, read on the forward strand.
TGCTCTGGCTCCTCTAGGCCAGGCACATAATCCGGTGATGGCGGAGCCTAAAAAGCGGCCACCGCGTATGCATACGGATCCTCTGGCATCATGGGTAGTCCATCGACTCTCGAAGATCCTATGTCTGATAAACCCTCAAATGGATTGGATACCGCCGTGTAGGTGACTATGGAATCCTCCGAATCTGACATGACAATATTTGAAAATTTAAAGTAGCTTATATAAGTATTAATATAAGACTCTTATCGTAATATACATAGTATTTTATAACATGTATATCAATCATGAATGCATCTAGTCTAACCAACTAATGCAACACTATTGTATGTATGTCCCGTGAAAAACCCCTTTCTATGAATGCAATGTTTGAAAACGGTTATAGTCCAGCAAAAACATTTGACCTGGTTCTCTATAACCTAGCTCTGATACCAATCTGTAACACACCCCAAATTTAGTCGCAGCAGAATATGGGTCTGGGGGTGGTACTTCATAGATCAATAGCATAAGATATATATAAGAACGACCATTTAAAAGTCGTTTAAAACTGATACATTAGATTTAACAAATTGTTGTTACATAAGTCCAAAACTTTACTTGTTTATTATTCAAAATACAAAGATTTTAGTCCATAACAAATATATCCCCAAAATGTAATGCAACCAAATCTTTTATGCATATGACTTCCAAAATAGCGACCACCAATGTATCCTTTGTCTTGTACCTCATCGATCTCCTGAGAAAACATTGTTTAAAACGTCAACAATAATGTTCGTGAATTCATAGGTTTGTAAAATGTATAATGTAGGACCGTAAGATTTCCACATGATAATGCAACAGATGCAAACATCATAAAATGTAATTACGTTTCCCTAAGCTCATGACAATGAAGCTCGACATGTATGAATTGCAATATAAATTGCCAACATTGCCCGTGATGATGTTCTAACCCGCAACATCCCAAATCCGACATGGTATACGTTCGTTGTCTGGCATACCGGCACAGTGAGCATGACTCACCCGAACGGGGATGTCAATCCCAAATAGATCTATTTATAACATTCGCGCTTACAACAAGTAATTGACAGTTCATGATAATGGGCTCAGAGGGTTATCGCTACTTAGGCAAACACGTAATCATAATGTAAAATGTCCACTTGCGTCCAATTGTAAAACATGCATATGTTTCTCACCCCAAAACTTATAAATCATTATAAATGTAAAACGTGGGGCTATGAACTCACCTCGAGTGGATGAGTTAACAATGTAAATCAAATGCGTGAAAATGCGTCACAAATACGCCTGAATGCAACCTAATTAATTATAGGTCGTATGAGTACTAAGTACTTTGAATAACTAATACCGTATATAATTCTATATTCTCCATATTCTAAAATTCTCTGTTATATTCTGCAACCTAATAACAAGGAATCATACAAGAATCTATGCAATGTCAAATGATTTCAATACCACTAGGTATGAAAATTTTGACAAAGACTTGTGATAGCATTCTTATTTGATGTTGACTTTTAAAGGTTAATGAATAACGATTTCTTACGATCTGAGTGGCGCAACGTATTCCATCCACCCAGGTTCTATCAGGATCTGGAGAAATTCTATTTTCTATCATCAAGAGGTGTGGTCTTGGAAAATAAGTAGACGTGTGAAAGGAGGTAATTATAATTATGGTACGTAACATAATTATAAATGCATCACACACGTGAACTTGTAACCTTGATTAGCCTAACTTAAAGTCATACCCAGTACCTATCTCTAAACAATACCACTATAACTTTCAACTAAATCTTGGGACGAGATTTCTGTAAGGGGTAGAGACTATACCAACCCAAGAATTTTCATAAATATTCTTAATTGTTTTTCACAATTATATACAGCGAAATTTTTCGCTTTACTTACATTACTTGCATTGTTCAAATATTCAGTCATGTCTTGAATTACATAACTACAGTAGGACCGAGCTCACGCAACCTATCTATGGCAATCCTGTCTTCATATATGTCAAGCAAATATCATAACATGTCAAGGTCAATTTCTTAATATCCTTTTTTACATAGGGTACATTATTCCCTATAATGTACATTCGAATCGTATATTTCAAAATGGGCTTTTAAACCGTTATCGTTAGACCTCTAAACCTCTAATTCCATAAAAGATTTATAATCTAAAGAGAATGTACAAAGTACTAAGCATAGGTACAAGTAACATAAACATATCTATGAATATACTTCCCTCCAAGAAGGTACAAGTCTTTTAAAGCTTAATATACAAAAGCCATTAATGCAACGAATTCTTAAATAGCCGTTCTACCTCTGTTTTTCCTCAAATTTCTTCACCCCACTCCTGTGCAAGCTACTACACTCAATATACAATGTGTAAACCCTAATTATTCTATTCATAAGCTTTCATACACATTTTACACTCAAAACCCTAATTTAAAAGTCAGAAACCCTAACCCGAGCAAAATAGTAAATCATGACCCGTTTCTTGGTTTTTATCCATCATACCCTAACCACACAACACTTTCAAATAAGTTATTTTGAAATACTTATTTTACAATATATCAATTTCCTATTCAATCATTATTTCATCATTCATCATCATTTTTACTTCACTTGAACGTAAAACATTTACTAGAAACCTAATGTACCTAATTGAGTTCATTTTAACACGTTTACTCGTTTTTTTAAAACCATTATATTTCCCAATATACCAACCAAGCGAAATTATTAAATACTCATAAAATGAGTTTAAAAATCATTATCTATCATTAACTTGGCAATGTGCAAGAAATCAAAGCATAAGGAAAACGTTACCGATCAAAAAACCCTTAATTATGCCCTAATTGTAACTTTGACCTGTTTTCTCAATTTCAACCCATTTATAACTTAAACCAACGATCCAAACTTCATTGAGAATACTTTTTTTAAGCCCTAGGATTAGTATTCCATCATTCTCAATCATGAGTATTCAAACATATAAGCCAAGAACAATCAAGAAAACCCTAAACGAGCCCTAGTTGAACCCGGTACTCCCATTTCTTCATTTCTAATCCGTTTTAACCCAAACGAATTGCTAATTTCTTTTTGGGAGGCTAAAAAATTACTTTAATACCAGACCTTTAGTAAAACAATTTATCTATCATTATCATTATAAACACATGTACCTTGGAAAGGACTCTTGAAAACTATGTCCTGAGGCCCAAAACAGGACCCGCACCCCATTTTTTGACTTTTTTAACCCATTTTAGCCCTAACATGTGCACAGGAACTTGCACTAAAATTCCTTAAATACACCTTGTATCAGCTCACCCACTGCTTGAACCGTCTCTTTGTCGAAAATTAATGGCACATGCTTCTTTTTGCTCCAATCAGCTGCCGAACACCAAACACCATAAAAACCTTCCACCTTGCAATCCTACCACCTCTAGACCTCAAGACTCATCATGTAGCTTCAACACATCACCCCCTAGCTGTTACACACGTCCTATATCAGATTCATAAGCTTCCTTGGTCCTTAAGGGTTCATTTGCCTATAAATAGAACTCAAAACCTTCATTCTAAACTCGCACCACACCTCCTCCTCTATAACCTTTATAGGCAGCAATCCTTTGCTCCCTTATGATCCTAGGATCATTAAATAAGTTCAAGAAGTGAAGCCCTGAAGTATTGAAGCCTCGGAGTAAAGATACAAGGCGTACGAGTGGAAATACTACCCGAAATGACCCATTTCCACCATTTTTGATCATTGAAGCTCAAACCCAGGTTTTGAATGTTCTAATTCTGCTACAAAACCCTTATAATGTTCATATGATCCTAAATATACTCTTGTTAAAGTTTCATAACTCAATTCATGCTCATTTTCCATTTTGATCCAAAACCGTACACCCGAAACCCTAATTTCGCGTTTTTCTTAAAACTAAATGTTATATGGTAAATATTGTTTATAATCTATCCTAGCCTATCTTAAATATGTTAAAATAACCACTTTATTGATTAATGAAGGAATTTGAACTTAAAACCCGCGCGTTTACGTTTTGAAACCCTAATTTGACCCGTTTTTGCTTCCTAGCTTAACGAATCGTTATTTTAAACTTGTGTTGCGTTAAAACTTCATATTTTAGTTTATTATAACTTATAAATATATTTTGAAATGTTAAAATAAGCTTGCATGGCAATTTGGACATGTTTTGTAATTATAATCCATGCAAGAGGTATATATCGTAAATTCTAGAAACTTATAACTAAAAGGACTAAAAGTGTCATTTTATCAAAGTTATAACTATAGGGGTCTATTATGTCACTTTTCAAAGTCCAAGGTTTACTTGGTATATCTTTCAAAGTTGAAGGACCAAAGTCGTAAAAATGCAAACCCTAGGGGTCTACTTACAATTTTCCAAACCCTAGGGTCTAAAATGTAACATTTTGAAAAAGTATAAAAACACATTTAAAACATTACCAGACATAACTTTAATTAACGCTTCTCGTGCTTAACATTTCCAGATATTAATCAAAACGCTTAAAACCGATTATATCATATCACAATACTAGGGAGCTTCATATTAAGGAGTTTCATCTTGGTATTACGTTTTGACTGAGTTGTTGGGTTTACGATTTAAAGTGCCCTAGCTCCTCAAACGTTTACTGAATGACTTCTGAATTATGATGGCCCGAACGGTGATACAATAATTCCAAACTCTTCAATCAAACTCATAACTCTTAAACCAAAGTTCTAAAGTACAATCTTCCTAAGACTTGACATATTCTACTCAGGTTGTGTGACGTGGTTGTTTACTATTATTTTACTATATCAACATTCCCTGGTTAAGATTGTGATAAGGTCGTCAGCTTTCATTTCAGAATAATTACTACATCTACCTATCAGGTGAAGTTCATAACCTCGCCTTTACTTATTTTACATGTTTTATAAACCCGCGAGGGGGATACATGCTTATTACAAACTCTTTTACATACTCGTTTATCTTATAATAATGTGATTACTTTTCAAAGACTTATACATGCTTAAACCAGGAATACAAGTGTTTTTACAAGTTATATGTTATCCTAATACACTATTACAGCTACTGTCTAAATTACTTTATGCCAAAAGTCTCTCATTATCATGGACCATTAATCACTTTTGGGTGAACGCAAATATTATGGATAGATCTATCGGGATTAATGAATCCTGTTTGTGTTAGCCGGATAGCTAACCAAACACACTATATTTAAATTTCATAGGTATATGGAAATTACCTACACCGAGGGCCATTATATCTCTATATATATATCACATCATTTTGGGTATATATATACACTAGTCAGTTTGTGTGCCATGAGCTTAGACCAGACTATACTATACCAGACAAGACCAAACAGACCAAATAAGGTAATAACGGGGTAATACACTGTTACTATGATAATTGTATTCCAATTGTAAATTATTATATATTAAAGGGTGTTATAATAACCAATTATTAATTATTTGTGTTTAAACAAATTTAATTACACTATGACTTATATACAATCTGTTATTCAAACCTTTTTAATGGGGAATTTCACTCAACCTTTGTGTTGACTTTTTAGCATGTTTATCTCAGGTAATTGAGCAAGTTGCGGCACGGAGTGGCATGGACTCAAAGATGGTTGAACTGTTATCATTCAACACATAATGTTTGATTTGGGACTGCATTTTGTAAAAAACTCTGATTTATATGTATAATTAACTAAATTTTTCCAACAACGTCTCTTTTAAAGTTGTTTTCTATGATTATGATTGTTGTATCCATGAAGTAATACCCTAGATTATCTTCCGCTGCTATATTGTAAAAATGGGGGTGTTACAGATTGGTATCAGCGCCATGGTTATAGAGAACAAGGTCAAAAACCTTAACTATAACCACATTTATTTTTCAGCCATCAAAGTACTCCGTGCCACTACATTCCGGAATAAGTATGTAAAGATACATATCTATTATACTATTATATAAATAACTTATATTATTTACAAATTAGGTTGTTATTAGAATGATATCTTTTCCTAATCACCCTACTTTCGATATCGAGGATGCTTTTTCCTCTATAAATATTCTTAACTATACTTTGGTCTCATCGGATTATTTCCCAACTTCAGCAGGAAGCAGTTCTTTTAAATCTTTGGAAAACTCTAAAGATAGTATAATTCCACCAGTATTCTCATCTTTTTACAATAATCCTTGTTTGAAGGACGTACAAGCATTTTATGCTAATGAATTACCTATTTCATCATCAAATCCTATTACTCCACCAGCTATTTTAACTCCATCTTCAATATTACCACCATCACTACTATTTAATCCTCGATATTTCTCTATTCCTGAAGAACTATTACCATCTAAGAAGCGAATCCATTCCCTATCTTCTTCCTCAACTATGTTATCTAATTCATCCCAAAATCAAACCTATGATTTGGTATCTCCATCTTCCTCAGTTTATACTCCTACCCTACCTCAGATATTTGAAATAGGAAAATGTCCAATTAAGATGTATCTGAAACATCATGAGGGACAAATCAAAGATATTTTGAATTACTTAGATGAACTCTATCTTCACCACATCGAGAAAATAGAGGAAGGACGTATTGATAGAATGATCATACGAAGGAATAGTAACGAACTAAAGATAGAACTCAAGAAAATCCATACTCAGATTATCAAACTTCAAAAGAAGCAGTTAGGGCAAAAGGATAAGATTGCCTTTGCTCACTACAGAATTTCCAATCTTGAACGAATCATTGAGAAAATCCAAGCTCATCACCAAACAAATCAGGAAGATCTTTAGGATGTCATCTACCAACTCAAAATCATCAAACTCTTAAACTAGTTATAGCTTTATCCTAAGCCACGGGATGTGTGGTATAAATAAAAACGCTTGTCAAATCTTGACTATGTACAGTGAAAAGGCAAGTTATTTATAAAGGCAATCCCGTTTCATACCTTATTTTTCCAACTTATCTCTCTTTCATCATCATTTCCACCATTTGCGTCATTATTTCCGTCTTTATCATAACCTCTAAGTGCTTAAAAATTCAAAAATAAGCATTTTCCTTTAAGCATTTTAAGCATCACATTCTCTTTTATTACTTTTCAAAACTTATGATATCATTCTTACTACGTATCATCTTTTGTTGATAGAATGCCTCCCAAAAGGACGTCAACATCTGAAACACCAGTCATAACTTTGGATGCCATCCGGCAACTGATTAATGATGGCATCTCCTCAGCTCTGAAAGCACAAGCTGCTGCCATGGCAAATTCTGACAATTCTAATAGGAACACTGAACCCAGAGAAATTCCTGTAGCAAAAAGAGGAAACTACAAAGAATTCATAAACTGTCAACCTTTCTACTTCAATGGCACAGAAGGAGCTGTTGACCTCATTCGCTGGTTTGAACGTACTGAGTCAGTGTTTTCTCGTAGCAAGTGTGCCGAGGAAGACAGAGTAACATTTGCTACTGGTACTTTAACTGATGATGCCTTGTCCTGGTGGAATGCACATGCCCAGCCTATGGGAATAGAGCAAGCTAATCAAATCACCTGGACTGAGTTAAAAAGGCTTCTGACAAACAAGTACTGTCCTCGAACTGAGATCAAGAAAATGGAAGATGAATTTTATGGTCTAACTGTAAATGGAAGTGATCTCAAGACTTATATTAGAAGATTCCAAGAATTAACAATCTTATGTCCAAACATGGTGCCGAATTCTGAGAAACTTATGGAAGCTTTCATCGGGGGACTACCGCAAAGCATTGAAGGAAACGTTACTGCCTCGAAGCCTCAAACTTTGGAGGAAGCCATCAACATATCCCAGAGATTAATGGATCAGATAATAAAGCGTGATTCCGTGCAAGAAACCAATGATTACAAACGAAAGCTTGAGGATAAAGGGAACATCGTCAACAACAACAACTATCAGAATAACTACAACAATAACAACCGTAACAATGATTACCACCGACAGCAGAATAGAAGACAAGAAACCTTCAAGATTTATACTGCCACCAACGGATATACTGGAAACCGTCCTTTGTGTGAAAGATGCACCCTACATCACATAGGTCCTTGTACTGTCAAGTGCCAGACTTGCAACAGAGTAGGTCATCTGACCAAGAACTGCAGAAACAAAACCACTAGAAACAACCTACAAACAGTATCCGTAACATGTAATGCCTGTGGAAAGAAAGGACATTATGCGAATCAGTGCTCAAAAGCAAACAACAGGGCCACAGGAAAGCATACTTAGAGATGAGCTTGCTTTTGTTCACTTTAGGATTTCTACCCTAGAAACAACTCTCGAGGATATTCAACTCTCATCAGAATCTTCTTCAATCTTTCTATCATGTTCAACTCTGAATACTCTCCTCATACCTTTGCAACATAAATTTTCATCCTCGATTATATGGGCGTCAGTACAATCAACATCTCAATATTGTCTAACCATTCATGATCATATCATTTTCTACACATTACCATATCATGTTTTTATGCTTAGGTAAGACGATTTATGATCATCTTATTGAAATGAATTAGAATGCTTCTTCATTTGAATAAGGAAATTATAAATCTCTGAACTATGAATTTATAAATTCTCAGTTACAAGAATTGGACGCTTCTTTATGTAAGTGACATTTATAAATAAGTAGGCTTAAGTATATAACATACAAACAAACAAGTTTTCTTTAATCCGTCTTTTTTTTTTTTTTTTTGGTTTTTTTTTTTTTTTTTTTTTTTTTTTTTTTTTTTTTTTTTTTTTTTTTTTTTTTTTTTTTTTTTTTTTTTTTTTTTTTTTTTTTTTTTTTTTTGATTTTTTTTTTTTTTTTTTTTTTTTTTTTTTTTTTTTTTTTTTTGCACAAATACTTTCCTTTTTTCTTCACTTAACGAATCATTATTACCCTTCATCAGCCATCATTCCAAAAATCTATATCTCACATGATTATCAACACTCTTACAAATTCATAATCAATTCTTTTAACATCTCTCATACCATGATCTACGTAACTAAAATTCTCTGTTATATTCTGCAACGTAATAACAAGGAAACACACAAGAATCTATACAATGTCAAATGATTTCAATACCACTAGGTATGAAAATTTTGACAAAGACTTGTGATAGCATTCTTATTTGATGTTGACTTTTAAAGGTTAATGAATAACGATTTCTTACGATCTGAGTGGCGCAACGTATTCCATCCACCCAGGTTCTATCAGGATCTGGAGAAATTCTATTTTCTATCATCAAGAGGTGTGGTCTTGGAAAATAAGTAGACGTGTGAAAGGAGGTAATTATAATTATGGTGCGCAACATAATTATAAATGCATCACACACGTGGACTTGTGACCTTGATTAACCTAACATAAAAATTAAATTCATGCCTAGTACCTACATCTATATCACTATAACTTTCAATTAAATCTCGGGACGAGATTTCTTTAAGGGGTGGAGACTATAACAACTCAAGAATTTTCATCAACCTATTTTACTATTATCACAATTGTACGGGGAAATTTTTCGCTTTATTACATTACTTATATATCTCAGTATGTCATAACTAAAGTAGACAAGCTCACGCAACCTATCTATGGCAATCCTGTCTTCATATATGTCAAGCAAACATCACAATATGTCAAGTCAATATCATCATATCCTTATTACAAAGTACATTATTCCTATAATGTACCATTCGCAATGTTATATCAAAACGGGCTTTAAACCGTTATCGTATATCTCTAAACCCTAATTCCATGAATGACTAATATCTAAAGTGAATGCACAAGCCACTAAAGCATATGTACAAGCAATATAACATCTCATTTGAAATATAAAATCTCTTCAAGTCAAAGTACAAGTCTCTAAAAGCTCAATGTACAAGTCATTAAGCATGACATCTAAAATAGCCGTTTTACCTCCGTTTTCATTCTAGTTTCTTCACCATCACTTGTGTACAAGATACTACACTCATTTTACAAGGTGTAAACCCTAAATATTCTATTCATAAGCTTTCATACATCTTTTTACACTCAAAACCCTAATTCAAAACCCTAAACCCTAAAACCGAGCTAGTTTCTAAACCATGACCTGTTTCTTGGCTTTTATCCATTGTAAACCCAAACCAACACTCAAATAAGTTGTAATAACTTATTACAAATCCATATCAACCTATTCAATCATATTTCATCATTATCTTCATCATTTTAACTTCACTTGTATGTAAAAGATATCCTAGAAACCCTAAATGTACCAGATTGTTCATTTAACCCGTTTACTCGATTTAAACCATTCTAATCCCCAATAACCAACCAAGGCCCATTTTAAACTAATAAAATAAGTTACAAATCATTATCATCATTAACTTGCAAAGTTCAATGAAATCAAAGCAGAAAACCTTAACAAATCCAGAAAACCCAAATATGCCCTAATAATCCACTTTGACCCATTTCTAATTCTACCCATTTTAACTTAGCCAATGACCAAATTCCTTTATAATACTTTATATAGTCCTAGGATTCAGTAACCTATCAATTCCGAATCAAAACGTAATACAAAAATATAAGCCAATATAGTCAAAAAAATCCTAAACGAGCCCTATTATAAACTGTACTCCCATTATACAATTCTAATCCGTTTTAAACCCAAACGAATTGATAATCTTTGCTAATTACTTTAATCCCAGACCTTAAAAACCTATTTCATCATTCCTTAATCATTTATAACACAATGTACCTTGTTAAAACCTTTGAAGAACCAATCAAACCCAAAATAGACCCGGTTTTGCTCTATGACCAGTTTAGACCCCACTAAATTACTACCAGTGCAATGACACTCCAAGAACTCTTCTAGAAACCTTCAATCAGCTTATGCACCTACTTAGACCAATCCTTGGTCAAAATTATGAGCACATGGTCACTTGTATCTTCTTGTTTCTTCTAGTATAAGCCGCGGCATCACATGGGGTAAACACCTCATCCAAGCTAGTTTCTAGCTTAACCAACACACCTAATAGCCTCTATGCATCACCCTATAGACCTCTTATGTGTCCCATCTCAGATTGAAAGCTTTCCTTGAAGCTTAAGAGTCCTTTACCTATAAATAGCAACCTAAACCATTCATTTTTCTTCATCCCCCACTTCCTCCTCTATAACCCTTCATAGTAGCAACTCCTTGCTCAATATGAATTCTAATAGATCTTAAGAAGTCTCAAGTACAGAAAGGAAGCAAAAGAAACCAAGAAACAAAGCCCGGGAGTCGTTACTCTAGCCGTACGAAGCCGAAAGTACCGATTCTGACCCATTTCCACCATTTTTGCTCCTTGAAGCTCAAACCCAGGTTTTGAATGTTCTACTTCTTCTGCTACACCCTTATGATGTTCATATGATCCTAAATATACTCTTGTTAAAGTTTCATAACTCAATTCATGCTCATTTTCCGTTTTGATCCAAAACCGTACACTTGAAACCCTAATTTCGCGTTTTTCTTAAAACTAAATGCTATAATGATTAAATATTGTTATAATCTATCCTAGCATGCTTAAATAATATTAAAATAACTAATTTATTGATAAATTAAGGAATTTGAACTTAAAACCCACGCGTTTTACGTTTGAACCCTAAAAATGACAGTTTTTACTTACTACTTAACGAATTGTTATTTAACTGTGTTGCGATTAAATCTTCATATTTTAGTTTATTATAACTTATAAAGGTCTAATGAAATGTTAAAATAAGCTTGCATGGCAATTTGGACATGTTTTGTAATTATAATCCATGTAAGGGCTATATATCATTACTTTCTAAAACTTATAACTAAAAGGACTAAAAGTGTCATTTTATCAAAGTAATTACTATAGGGGTCTATTATGTCACTTTTCAAACTCCAAGGTTTACTTGGTATATCAATAAAAGTTGAAGGACCAAAGTCGTAAAAATGCAAATCCAGGGGTCTAACTTGCAAATTTTCTAACCTAGGGTCCTAAAAATGTAACATTTTAAAAAGTATAAAAACATGTTTAAAACCTTAACCAACATAACTTAATTAACGCTTCTTGTGCTAACATTTCCAAAATATTAATTAAAACCTTAAAAACCGAATATATCGTATCACATACTATAGGAGCTTCATATAAGGAGTTTCATCTTGGAATTATGTTCTGAATCTGAGTTGTTGGGTTACGATTAAATTGCCCTAGCTCCAAAACGTTTACTGAATGACTTCTGAATTATGATGGCCCGAACGGTGATACAATAATTCCAAACTCTTCAATCAAACTCATAACTCTTAAACCAAAGTTCTAAAGTACAATCTTCCTAAGACTTGACATATTCTACTCAGGTTGTGTGACGTGGCTGTTTACTATTATTTTACTATATCAACATTTCCCGGTTAAGATTGTGATAAGGTCGTCAGCTTTCATTTCAGAATATTTATTACATCTACATACCAGGTGAAGTTCATAACCTCGCCTTTACTTATTTACATGTTTTATAAACCCGCGAGGGGGATACATGCTTGTTACAAACTCTTTTATATACTCGTTTATCTTATAACAATGTGATTACTTTTCAAAGACTTATACATGCTTAAACCATGAATACAAGTGTTTTTGCAAGCTATATGCTAATCTGATATACCATTATCACTAATGTCTAAGTTACATTATGCCAAAAGTCCCTCATTATCATGGACCATTAATCACTTTCGGGTGAACGCAAATATTGTGGATAGATCTATCGGGATTGACGAATCCTGTTTGTGTTAGCCGGATAGGTAACCAAACACACTATATTTGAATTTCATAGGTATATGGCAATTACCTACACCGAGGGCCATTATCTATATATATATATATATATATATATATATATATATATCACCACATTTTTGGGTATATATATACACTAGTCAGTTTGTGTGCCATGAGCTTAGACCAGACAAGACCAAACAGACCAAATAAGGCAATAACGGGATAATACACTGTTACTATGATAATTGTATTCGTTGCAATTATTACTAATAACGGGTGTATAATAACAATATCATAATAATTGTGTTTAAACAATTATTACACCATAACTTGTATTCAAACACTTTCAAACCTATGATTTTTCACACAACCTTTGTTTTTTGATCGCCTTTCTAGCATGTTTAATCTCAGTAATTGTAGCAAGTTGCGCACGAGAGGCATGGACTGGAAGATGCCTAAACTTGTTATCATTCACAATCTATATAAACTAAGATTTTAGGACTCTACCTTTGGTAAAAACTCTGATTTTGAAATGATTGATAACATCTTTTGAATAAACTCTCTTTTGGGTCGTTTTTCTATGATAAGATTATTGTATTCCTGAAGTAATACCCAGATTAGCTTTCCGCAGCTATATAGTAAACAATAGGTGTTACAAGTTATAACTCAGGTATCTATTATGTCACTTTTTCAAAAGTCTAAGGTTTACTGGGAAATATCTTTTAAAGTTGAGAAGGACCAAAGTCGCATAAAAATTCAAACCTCAAGGGCCTATTGCAATTTTCTCAAACCCCAGGGTCTAAAATGTAACATTTTGAAAAAGTAAATAAAAATAATATTCAAACCTGACAATAAACTTATAATTAACCTTCTTTTAGATTGTTGTTTTTGTGTTTGCTTTTATCTTTTTTTTTTTTATCGTGCTTAACATTCCAGATATTGAGTAAAACACTTAGAAACCGATCATCCGGAAGCAATATTGTACCAACAATACTAGGGAGCTTCATATTAAGAGGTTTCATCTTGGTATTGCGTTCTGACTAAGTTATTGGGTTTACGATTTAAAGTGCCCTAGCTCCTCAAACGTTTACTGAATGACTTCTGAATTATGATGGCCTGAACAGTCATACAATAATTCCAAACTCTTCAATCAAACTCATAACTCTTAAACCAAAGTTCTAAAGTACAATCTTCCTAAGACTTTGAACATATTCTACTCCGTTGTTTGACGTGGCTATTTAAACTATCACTTTACATAATCAACATTCCCCGTTAAGATTGTGATAAGGTCATCAGCTTTCATTTTAGAATATTATATTACATCTACCTACCAGGTGAAGTTCTAACCTCGCCTTTACTAATTTTACATGTTTATTAACCGCGAGGGGATACATCTTATTACAACTCTTTTACATACTAGTTTTATCTTATAACAATGTGAATACATTCAAAGGCTAATGAAATTCAAACCCCATATTTTAATATTGTGAATACTTTATAAACTTTGTGTACCTGAAATAAAACCATGAATGCAAGTGTTTTCTAAATGTATGCTATCCAGATATATTATTGCCTAAGTAGCTTCTAGTGCCATTATTTCCATATAATGAATCATTAATTACTTGCATTGCGAGTGAACGCGAATATTGTGAATAGATCTATTGGGGGTGACGGCTCCCATTGGTATACCTATGCTTGGGGTAGCTAAACACATAATATTTGTCCTAATAGATGACCTTGGCAAGTTACCTTTTCCACAAGGACGTCTGTCCCTAACCAATATCACTATGGTGATTTCCCTGTTAATGTATTGATGTTATGAGCTTAGGTACAATAATAATGTTATCCTGATTTTCCATGAAAATTGTATTCGTTACAATTATTACCATTATAATGACTTGCATTCAACCATATGATAATATTCAACTATTTTCCCATGATAATACTGTTCTTCATGATATTAAATGTTCTCCATGATAATTATCCTAGTAATGCCAATATTTCCATTATAACTTGTATTTAACTATTACATTTCAAACCTATGAATTTCACTCAACCTCTGTGTTGACCCTTTTTATGCATGTTTATCTCAGGTAATTAAGCAACTTATGGCACGGAGTGGCATGGACTTGAAGATGGCTGAACTGTTATCATTAAACATAAATGTTTTTAGATTTGACCTGCATTTGTAAAAAACTCTGATTATAATGAAATGATTAACTAATTTTTCCAACAATGTCTCTTTTAAGTTGTTTTTCTATGATTAGAATGAGTTGTATCCAGAAGTAATACCCCCATATTACAACTTCCACTGCTAAATTGTAAAAAATGGGGGTGTTACAGATTGGTATCACACCATGTGTTATAGAGAACAAGTCAAACCCTTACTATAACTACATTTACTTTTTCAGCCAGTCAAAGTCACTCCGTGCCACTACATCTGTAACAAGATGGCAAATATACATAACCAAATATATAATACATAAAAACTGTAGGTTATTACAAACGAGTTGTTATCAGAATGATGACTTCTCCCAACCGCTCTACTTTTAATATCGAGGATGCTTTTTCCTCTATGAATATTCTTAACTATACTTCGCTCTCATCGGATTATTTCTCAGCTTCATCGGAAAGCAGTTCTTTTAACTCTTCGGAAAACTCTACAGATAATATAATCCCACCAGTATTCTCATCCTTCTATAATAATCCTTGTTTGAAGGACGTACAAGCATTTTATGCTAAGGAATTACCTATTTCATCACCAGATCCTATTACTTCACCAGCTATTTTGACTCTATCTCCGATATTACCACCATCACTACTATTTGATCCTCGATATTTCTTTATTCCTGAAGAACTATTACCACCTAAGAAGCGAATCTGTTCCCCATCTTCTTCCTCAACTACGTTATCTAATTCATCCCGGAATCAAATTTGTAATTTAGTATCACCATCTTCCTCAGTTTATACACCTACCCCACCTCAGATATTTGAAATAGGGAAATGTTCAATTAAGATGTATCTGAAACATCATGAGGAACAAATCGAAGATATTTTGAATTACTTAGAAGAACTCTCTTTTCACCGCATTGAGAAAATGGAAGAAGGACGTATTAATGGTAACGAACTAAAGACTGAACTCAAGGAAATCCGTACTCAGATTATCAAACTTCAAAAGAAACAGTTAGGGCAAAAGGATAAGATTGCCTTTGCTCACTACAAAATTTCTGATCTTGAACGGATCATTGAGAAAACCCAAGCTTATCACCAAACAAATCAGGAAGATCTTTAGGATGTCATCTACCGGCTCAGAATCAACAAACTCTTAGAATAGTTATAGCTTTATCCTAAGCCACGGGATGTGTGGTATGAATAAAAACGCTTGTCAAATCTTGACTATGTACAGTAAGAAGGCAAGTTATTTATAAAGGCAATCCCGTTTCATACCTTATTGTTTCCAACTTATCTCTCTCTTCCATCATCATCTCCATCATTTGTATCATTATCTCCGTCTTCATACCATAACTTCTAAGTGCTTAAAATCCAAAAATAAGCATTTCTCTAAGCATTTTAAGCATCACATTTCTTTAAAGTATTACCTTTCTAAACTTGTGATGTCATTCTTACTACATGTTCTCTTATGTTGATAGAATGCCTCCCAAAAGGACGTCAACATCCGAAACACCAGCCATAACTTTAGATGCCATCCGGCAACTGATTGCTGATCTTACTACAGCTGTGGAAGCACAGACTGCTGCCATAGCAAGTGCTAGTAATCCCAACAATCTTACTGGAACTCCTACAGTAAAAACGGGAAACTACAAAGAGTTTATCAGCTGTCAACCTTTCTGCTTTAATGGTACAGAAGGAGCAGTAGGCCTTATTCGCTGGTTTGAACGAACTGAATCAGTATTCTCACAAAGCAGATGTGCTGAGGAAAATAAAGTAACATTTGCTACTGGTACTTTAACTGATGATGCCTTGTCCTAGTGGAATGCACATGCCCAGCCTATGGGAATAGAGCAAGCTAATCAAATCACCTGGACTGAGTTAAAAAGGCTTCTGACAAACAAGTACTATTCCAGAACTGAGATCAAGAAAATGGAAGATGAATATTAGGTCCTAAAACTGTAAATTGGAAGAGAATCTCAAGACTTATATTAGAAGATTCCAAGAATTAGCATTCTTATGTCCAAACATGGTGCCAAATTCTGAGAAACTTATGGAAGCTTTCATCGGGGGACTGCCGCAAAGCATTGAAGGAAACGTTACTGCTTCAAAACCTCAGACTCTGGAAGAAGCCACCAACATAGCTCACAGACTAATGGACCAAATAATAAAGCGTAATTATGTGCAAGAAACCAATGATCACAAATGAAAGATCGATGATAGAAGGAACACCACCAACAACAACAACTACCCCAATGATCGCAACAACAATAACCACTCCAACAATCACATTAACAAAAATAACTACCCAAATAACCGTAACAATAACAACCGCAACAATTATCACCATCAGCAGCAAAATGGAAGGCAGGAAATCTTTAAGGCTAATGGAAACCGTGGATATAATGGACCTCATCCCCTTTGTAGGAAGTGTACTCTACATCACACAGGACCGTGCACTGTTAAGTGTCAGAATTGCTACAAAGTAGGCCATCAGACTAGAAACTGTAGGAGCTAAGAACATCTATTTTCCAACATCACTCTATCTCTCAACTAAATCTCGAGACATGTAACATAAGTATCAACTCTTTTTCATATGTAAAGTTCGTATGTAAAGTTATCCATGAAATAAAAGTAATAATTCCGTTACATCTTGTTATCTGGTGGTATCAAAACTCGACATTATTTGTCGATTCTATCATACTCAAACTCTAAATACCCTCCTCATACCTTTGCAACATAAATTATCATCCTTGATTATATGGGCGTCAGTACAATCAACATCTCAGTATTATCTAACCATTCATGATCATATCATTTTCTACACATTACCATATCATGTTTTTATGCTTAGGTAAGACGATTTATGATCATCTTATTGAAATGAATTAGAATGCTTCTTCATTTGAATAAGGAAATTATAAATCCCTGAACTATGAATTTATAAATTCTCAGTTACAAGGAGTTGGACGCTTCTTTTTGTAAGTGACTAATTATAAATAAGTAGGCTTAAGTATATAACATATGTACAAACAAGTTTCTTTCAATCCGTTTGTACAAACAATCCCTTAATCATTATCATTATTACCTTCATTACCTTCATCATCTGTTCATTTCAAAATCTGTATCTCACGTGATTAGCAACTCTCTTACAAATTCATAATCATTCCTTAACATCACTCATTCCATGATCTTCGTATACTAAAATTCTCTGTTATATTCTGCAACGTAATAACAAGGAAACACACAAGAATCTATGCAATGTCAAATGATTTCAATACCACTAGGTATGAAAATTTTGACAAAGACTTGTGATAGCATTCTTATTTGATGTTGACTTTTAAAGGTTAATGAATAATGATTTCTTATGATCTGAGTGGCGCAACGTATTCCATCCACCCAGGTTCTATCAGGATCTGGAGAAATTCTATTGGCTATCATCAAAGAGGTGTGATCTTGAAAATAAGTAGACGTGTGAAAGGAGGTAATTATAATTATGGTGCGCAACATAATTATAAATGCATCACACACGTGAACTTGTGACCTTGATTAACCTAAATTCATACCTAGTACTTATCTCTAAACAATACCACTATAACTTTAAATTAAATCTCAGGACGAGATTTCTTTAAGGGATGGAGACTATAACAACCTAAGAATTTTCATCAAATGAAAAACCTATTTTACTATTATCATAATTATACGGGTAAATTTTTCGCTTTATTACATTACTTATATATCTTAGTATGTCATGTAACTTACATAACTAAAGTAGACGAGCTCGCGTAACCTATCTTTGACCATCCTATCTTCATATATGTTAAGCAAAAATCATAACATGTCAAGTCAATATCACAATATCATTATTACAAATTACATTACTCATATGAGGTATCAATTACAACATTATATCAAAACGGGCTTTAAACCATTATCGGGTATCTCTAAACCCTAATTCCATGAATGATTAATATCTAAAGTGAATGCATAAGCTACTAAAGCATATGTACAAGTAATATGACATCTCATTTGAAATATATAATCTCTTTAAATTGAAGTACAAATCTCTAAAAGCTTAATGTACAAGTCAATAAGCATGATCTCTAAAATATTCGTCTTTCCTTTGTTTTCATTCTAGTTTCATCACCACCACTTTAATACAAGCTACTACACTCAATACATAATGTATAAACCCTAATTATTCTACTCATAAGATCTTACACATGTTTTTATACTCAAAACCCTAATTCAAAACCCTAAACCCTAAAACCGAGCTAGTTTCTAAACCATGACCTGTTTCTTGGCTTTTATCCATTGTAAACCCAAACCAACACTCAAATAAGTTGTAATAACTTATTTTACAATCATATAAATCCTATTCAATCATTATTTCATCATTACTTCATCATTTTACTTCACTTGTACGTAAAACATATCTTAGAAACCCTAAATGTACCTAATTGGTTCATTTAACCTGTTTACTCATTTTAAACCATTCTAATTCTCAAATAAGTAACCAAGAGTCATTGTAAACCTATAAAATGAGTTTACAATCCTTTATACATCATTAACCATCCTTGTTTCAACAATGTATGAGAATTACAAAGCTAGAAAACCCTAAAAGCCTTATACGAACCCTAATTCCAAGCTACGGCTTATTATTCAATTTCAACCCATTTTAACTTAAACCAACTATAAAATATCATTAATAATTAATATTACATTGCTCAAGATTACTAATCCATCACCCTTGATCATTTATACACAAAATACAAGCCAAGAAAGTCAAGAAAACCCTAAACAAGCCCTAGTTGAACCTGTATTCCCATTTCTTCAATTTTAACTCGTTTTAACCCAAACCAATTGCTAATCTTTGCTAATTACTTTAATACCAGACCTTAAAAACCTATTTCATCTATCCTTAATCATTATAAACACAATGTACCATGGAAAGACTCTTGAAAACCATGTCGAGCCCAAATCTGACCCGCACCCTTTGTAACTTCATTTTGACCCATTTAAAATACTACCATGTGCAAATGACCACCCAAGATACCTTCTAGACTCTTTATAGCAGCTTACTAAGCAACCTTGACTCCTCCATGGTCAAGAATGAAGGCACTATGTGCTTCTTTTTCTTCACTTCAGCCACGGCAGCAAGAAACACAACCAACTCATCAAAGCTAGTTCATAGACCTTCCACACTTCATCTTATAGCTTATACACATCATACCCTAGCTTTTACATGTGTCTAGATCAGAAATGAGGCCTTGCTTACTCCTCTTGAACTTGCACAAGTATAAATAGAAGCCATCCTTGTTCATTTTTCTTCATCCCCTACTTCCTCCTCTATAACCCTTCATTTGCTCAATATGAATTCTAATAGATCTTAAGAAGTCTCAAGTATAGAAAGGAAGCAAAAGAAACCAAGAAACGAAGCCCGAGAGTCGTTACTCTAGCCGTATGAAGCCGAAAGTCCCGATTCGGACCCGTTTAAGCTTAGATTCTGCTCATATAACATCATAATGTTCATATGTTCTTGCTAAAATCATAATATAAAGCTTTGAACTCAAAAACCTAAGTGTTATGCCTTTTTGATCCAAAACCGTACATCTGAAACCCTAATTTCATGTTTTTACTTAAACTATGAGTTAAACTTATAAA